>JAMXBD010003369.1:0-123900 GCA_024138025.1 Combretum micranthum | reverse complement strand
CCCCCCCCCCCCCCCCCCCCCCCCCCCCCCCCCCCCCCCCCCCCCCCCCCCCCCCCCCCCCCTCCCTTCTCTCTTTCATTAATTTGTAAATCTTTTGTGAGAGAGACAAAATATTATATAGAGCTCTATTCTCATTCCTACTTATTATCAGTGAGCTTCCAGAGTTCCAGAGAGAAAGGAAATATTTTATTTCTTTTGTGGTGACTAATAAAGTAGTGGTGAAAACCTCGATAGAGGCAATTGGTGGACTGTGGAGAGTAAGAATGGGTCTAACTCCGTGTTAAAAATATTGGTTGATTTCTCTCTATCCCTATCTATTTAT
This sequence comes from Combretum micranthum, assembly GCA_024138025.1. Lineage (NCBI taxonomy): Eukaryota > Viridiplantae > Streptophyta > Magnoliopsida > Myrtales > Combretaceae > Combretum > Combretum micranthum. Next base: position 123,578 of record JAMXBD010003369.1, on the reverse strand, counting down.
TTAATGTATTATATATGTTGTTCTTTCATTTTCTACTGCAATATTTTTATTTCATTTCTTCTAATTTCAAATTAATCTATTTTTAGGCAAATATTCAATTAACCTCCAACCTAAACCCTTCCCCTACCCCCCACCTCTCTTCTCTTGAGTATTCCTAGTGTATATTTTCAACTCAAGTAAGAATCACAGCTACAATTTCCAAAGTGAACATGGCTATAGTAGATATTCATTTACTATTGTTGCTAGCTTATGTTCTGTTGATGTTATTCTTAGAGATGGCGTAAGCAATTTTGCTTTTCAGCACAAATTGGTAGCCATCATTTACTATATTTTATGCTCTTATCATTGCCACTATTAGAATACGAAATCTAAAATGTGACTTAAACATTTAGTCCTATAGTTATTTCATTTTTTTTTTTTAGTTTACATGAAAATGGAAGGCAACAACTATTTCATCTTTAAAGGAGTTATAACTAATTATTCTAAAATTGGAATTGAAGTAGTTTCTTTTTTAGAGTAAACAATTACATAGCAATAATATGTAGACTCATATGTTATTGTTTGGATTGTGAGTGTTATCGCCATCACATATCAAAAAATGGGTGGATGACACTTATCCAAAATTTGATGTTTCCCATACTAATCTATGTAATGTTTTAAAATATCCAACATTCAAATTTGTAGACAGCAAGACAACGAGCATCAATAATGTTTTTGGCTTAGGTGATCTCAAAAACTCCAAGACATCATTACCATGTTCGTAATACGGAAAGTGTTTGCTATCCCTAAAATCTCGTCTCCATTATGTCCTTACCTATGAATATCTAATACATGTTAAATAAATTAAAAGAATATATAAAAATTCTTAAAATATAGGAAGCACTTCTTAATACGTGTCAGATATTGATTTATAGGAACATAATAGAGGTAGCAAGGATGGGACAATAAACTTTTTTCTGTTCCTAATACATAGAAAACACACCGTAAGGATTCAGTTTGATTATAATCATACAGACAGTTCATGGACATCATCATATGTTACCACAGGAACCAGAATTATATCAACAAACAAGATTTAAGAAGATATTGAAGACTTTGACCTTAAGTACAAGGTCATTTTTTAGGAGGGAAGAAAATGTTACAATCCATGTACAAGTAACGAAGAATAGCCATATAACTAATCAACATTAGTTATAATAACAAATAAACTAATTAAAGTTGCAATAGTGTAGGTTTAACAAAAATTGTAATATCCATATAGATGTATAAATAGGACTGAAATAAATAAAGAACAGGAAACCAATTAACATACTTGGTTTTAGAGATCAATCTTGAGGTTGAGTCCAGGAGAGTGGCTATCTTGAATTAGCTATTGCATGTGCATATGAGTTGCATCAGTAGAATAAGCTCATTAAGATTTTAGAAACATAAATACAAACATAAACGGAGAGAGAGAGTTAGAGATGATTTACTAATTCAATAAAAGGGGTGCAATGGTAAGTGTAGTGTTTTAGTGTCTAAGGTTATTAGAATGCCAATAAGAGACAGTGAGCTGGGCTAATATATTATAATAAGGTCCTAACAACATGCCATGCCCCCCCATCTTTTCTTTTAAGCCAAGATCCCAAGCCATGTCTTTTTTTTTTTTTTTTCCCTTTCTTGTTTGTTTTGCTACTTGAGAAAGTTGACACCTTCGAATTGAAAATTTAAACACACACATTGAAATCCTTCCTAGTTTTCCTATCGGATCAAGCACAATGTTAACCACCTGTTCATTTTTTTTCCATCCAACTTATACCTGTAACTAACATCCTTTTCAAAAATTATTTCAAAATCATTACTCAAGACTTACGGCACCAAGGAGTTCTAGCAAGCCGACAACTTGTTCATTTTATTTTTGTCTAGCCAAGCAACAAGCACTTGAGAAAGTTAAGATTGAGCCTTGAGTTATCTTTAACAAGTATTATGATTATATGATCCAAGTGCTCATCAAGGCATCATCATTATCATTATTATTATTATTCCTTCTTTCCTTTCCAAAACATTTCTCAAGTATGATATGTAAATAAATAAATATATAAATAATAATATACATACATATAACAAGATAATGATACCCCTAGCACCATTCCTCTAATCCTTGTTGAACACCATAGAGAAATAGTAAGGTGAAGTCTTGATCTCTTACTTCAAATGAATTAATGGAAATGTTCACCTGGATCATGAACCTCATTAGACCATATAAATAACTATAAAGAGTTTATGTGAATATAATGCTTGTATTATAGTCTAAGAAGACTCATAAGTAAGTGAACTTCCTAAGATATTATTGATTAGCCATGTGATGAATAAAATCATATATTTAATTATAACAAGGTGGTTCAATTTTATATTTTACAAAAAGAGGATAATAGAATCTCAAACATATTGAAAGGCAAGCTCAATATTCATTTGGAAATTTTATACCTTAGAAATAAACCGCAAAGTATACTATATGTAGTCAGAGATATTATGAAGCTCAAGAAAAATACTATATATATATATATATATATATATGACATCATGTATGATTCTATATAACTCACGGAGGTACATGAAATAATTCTTTTATAACATCTATACACGTAAGTTTATATATATAGCAGCTAGATTAAATGAGTACAAGAAATGTATAACACTATTTATATAAATGTGAAAGAAAAAAAAAAAAGCGACTATGGTATGACAATATTAGAATCGCTTTAAAATAACATTCTATGGACTAGTAGAATACCATAATAACTACCTAAAGAGGATAAATTAGGGGTGTCATCCTTACCAAATGATTAAATTGTACTAATCCATACACCAAATGCCCAAACTGACACCACAATTGAAAAATACACAAAAAATGACTATAAATTTGAAAAAAAAAAAGGATTAGATATCATGAAAACAAGATTTCACTAGGTACTATCAAATTTATATGAAAATTTCAAACTATTTCTAGCTTTTTTGACACCTTCGAAGCTTCTTTCAATAGGAATAACACCATCAATGGAAAGTAATAGAAAAATTCTATAAGATTGACTACTTATTCATAAAAAAAAAAAAAAAAAGAAACAGTCAAGTTATAGCAATAATAAGATTTCAAAATTGAGGTGTTAGTTTGTTATGAAAAATAGAGCTTGTTCCTAGCCAATTTGATATCTTACATAATTCATTAGCTAAAAATAATTTTGTATTTGAATGGTACTAAAAAACCTTATTGAATTGTCTATTTAGCCATTGAAAACAAAGCTAAAATGAAAAACTTATGGGTAATTGAAGATTTAACTCCAAAACAATAGAATATTAGGACTACTGTGGTATAATTTATAAAATCAGTACCTTAGTTATTTCTTATAGTTTATTCATACTTCTTACGGCATTCAGGTGACTTCGACCTCGTCATCGAGCTACCTATTGACTATTATGATTCTTAAGCAAAATGGATAGGTGAGTATGTTCCTATAACCTTCATAATTTATTGTGCTTATAGGATTAGAATACAATATTTGTTTAACAAACATAATAATTGGATTATATGTGGGGTTGGGAAGTTCATCCATGTGGTTACTTGTGATTGCTATTTGGATGTGAGAAAACTATAATTTTATTTAACATTGAGAACTAATTATTTCTTGAGTGTTTTGATCATTGTTAGTGTTTGATATTTGCTTGATCGTCAAATAAATAGACTTAATAAATATCAGCTTAATAATTAAAATATGAGCATGCATTACACGATTGCATCGCAGAAGGTTGTCACGACCACATAATGGTTTAGATAGCCTGTGATCATAGAGGGTCACATGTGTACCATGAGCCCTGTCCTAGGGGATGGGAACTAAGTTGTCCTAAGGAAGGTAACTCTTTGAATGACCTTGCTTCAAGAATATGACTATATGTGTATATTGTTTTCTATGTATAAAGAAAAACATGTTTTGATAAGTTTTTTTCGATAAGGAGGGCACAAATCCATTCTATATATGGTTATTGGTTGGTCATATATAGTTGTTCATTCATTTTTGTTGCATTGCATATGTTTGTTAATATAACTTGATTGTTATTTGCTTAAATAGTCTGAAGTGAGAATATACTTTCACTTAGCTGGATGTAATTGACTCCCTAATAATTTATTTTTGTAGGCAAATTGTAAATTGGGAATGAGATAGGATTTGAGTGAAGAGTGATATTGATAAATTTCCTAAGACTCTTATTATTGGTGCATTATTAAGCATATTTCATATGCTATTTAATGGATTTATTGAAGAAAAGGATTATTATTGAACTAATTTTGTGTTTCATGGACAATCATGGAACACTTGGGCTTTTCAAAGGATTATTAATGAAAGAAGCCAAGATTTTGGAGAGTTTGGAGCCTTTTGTGGAGTTTCTGGCCATAAGTTAGTGTTTTTATACTACTAGTGTACTTTTAGAGGAGAAAAATTGAAGAAAAATTCGAAGATCCAGGATACACAACCCCATATATACCAGTTATATACAATAGGTCCTGTACATGTGCCAGAAAAGGAAAAACGCGTGAACTTAATGAGTATACTATCCCGGCGTATACGGGTCGTGTAGGGTCATGTACATACTAATATATATATATATATATATACCCGCATCCTATCTTGAAAGAACAGATTTCATTCACTTGTATTTTCCATCCAAAAACCCTATAACGCATTATGGAGAGCTTTTTGAAGAAGAATTCATGCTACAACTTGGAGATTCACAACAATCACTTCTACAAAAGGGTTTTATCATCATGATCTTTTCTCTTTCTTCCATTGTATTTATTGTTGTTGTTAATCTCTTCATGGAAGAGTAGTTCTGTATGCCTTAGGTTTTGAGAAACCCTAGCCTTCATGTATTGACTTGTTTATTAATTGAATGAAGTTTGATTTTGAGTTTGCTTCATGATTTATATTTTTGTTTGTGATGATTTTAGGCCTAAGTTATTACAAACTTGATTCTTGTTAATTTAAAAGAAGATTTCAATTAATGGGTTTGATCTCTCATGGGCAAAGAAGTTAAGTAATCCACCTAAAAATAGGGTTTTTCCAACTTCCTATCAATTAGGGTTCATAATCTTCACGCTATTCTAATTTGATAATTGTGAAGGGCGAAATTCCCACTTTTGCAATTAGGGTTAAGGGTTAATTAACTTGAAGAGAGTAATTAATCTATTTGAGAGATCCGATAGTTCAAGATCAAGTTTTGTTCAATTGAATCTATCTTTAAAGATGAAGGGGGCTAGGGTTGATGAAAACTAAGGGCATTGTTTGTGAATTGATTATCTTGAGAAATGTGTGCATATCTTTCATCTAAGGTTTTTGGGCTTGCTTTTAATTATAATTAGTAGAAATTTTAGTATTTATCTCACAATTGATTCGGCTAGATAATAATTAACGGGTTATTACTAGTAGCTGCACATAGATCCTTAGGACGATATCCGAGTTAATTTTTATATTACACGCTAGATGCACTACCTTGTGTGGGTCTAGAATTAATGAGATCATAAATTTAAAACTTAAAGATCCAACGCATCAAAGTTTTTGGCGTTGTTGCCAAGGATCTTGCAATATTAGGAAATCCTTAGTAGCTATTACTTTAGTCATTCTTTTTCTTATTTTTCTTTTCCTCTTTTTTTCTTTTCTTTTTTCTTTGTTTCTTTCTATCAAGGAATTACATTTGAAATTCTAATCTTTTGTGTCTCTTTTGTAGTATATGATAAGGAGTTCTTCTTCATCTACAACTCCTTTGGATCATGAGATTGAGAGGACACTTACAAAGATTAGAAAGAATAGAAGTGCCAACACTTCTAGGCAAGCAAATATTGAGAGAAGAACACTGGATTTGAGAGGTGAAGAAGAGTTGGGTTTGGAAGACCTAGAAGAAGGACACGAGCAAGAGTTCAATATGGCAAATCCAAATGTGCCAATGACAAATATGGATTATGTAAGACCTTTTCTTTAAGGCACCGGGCCTACCATTGAAAAGCCTCCGATTGGGTTAAACAATTTTGAGATAAAGGGGACAATGCTTTAGCTTCTATAGTAGTACTGTCAGTTTGATGGTTTACCAGATGAAGATCCCCACTCTCACATCCAAACATTTTTGGAGATATGTGAGACTTGTAAGATGAATGGTGTAGATGATGATGCTATTCGTACTAGATTGTTCCCTTTCTCCTTGAGAGGGAAAGCAAAGATTTAGCTAACATCATTAAGACCAGGAGCGCTTACTACATGGGATGAAACAGTGAAGCAGTTCTTAGATAACTACATCCCACCTTGCAAGATTGCAAAGCTTTGAAATGATATCTCATCTTTTTGTCAGAATGACACTGAAACTCTCTATGATGCTTGGCATCGACGGAAAGAGCTTCTTAGAACATGTCCCCATCACCAACTTCCATCATGGTTGTAAGTTTAGACATTTTATAATGGTTTGAATCAAATGACTTGCCAGCTTATTGATGCATCTGCTAGTGGTACTTTAAATTCAAAAACTCTTGAAGAATCTCTTAAGTTGTTTGAAGATATGGCTAGAAACAACTACCAATGGGGCAACAACTATGGGAAGCAAAGAGTCGTTGAGGTATATGAGGTGGATTTTCTCACTTCTTTAGTTGCTAAAATGGATGCCCTTAGTACCCAAGTTATGAGCATCAAGAATCAATAACAACCACACCCATAATTTTATCATGAAGGGACATCTAACAGTAGTTATCATCCAGAGTAGCTTAAACAGGTGGATTATTTGGGGAATCAGAACAAGTAGCAGAATAGTCCATTCAGCAACACTTATAACCCAGGATGGAGAAATCATCCTAATTTCTCCTGAAGCAATCAAAGTGCACTGAGGCCAAATTTCCCATCAGGATATCAAAGACCAATTAGCTAGTTAGCCAAGATGATTTCGGAAAGGCAAATAGGTTCCCTCCTGAGTAACACTGAGAATAATCCTAAGGAGCAAACTAAAGGTATTAGCTTGAGAAGTGGCAAAGAGTTGCTAGGTAAAAGTAGGGAGGATCCGACAGTAATGCCTGAGAAGACATGTGAGGAAAGTCAAGTTGCAAAAAAGGAAGTCTCCACACCAACCAAGAAACAACCTCCAGTGGTGAAGGAATACACATTAAGGATACATTATCTTACCCGTCTGAACCAAAGCAAGGACAAAGAGTGTTTGGGAAGTTTTTAGATTTGTTCAAGCAACTCCACATCAATATTCCATTTGTGGAAGCCCTTTCACAAATGCTCAAATATGCCAAGTTCCTTAAGGAACTCCTATCCAAAAAGTGGAAGCTAGAAGATGTATCAATTATGGAGATAGGAGCAAATTGTTCCTCAATTATTCTGAACAACCTGCCTCCTAAACTGAAGGATCTTAGAAGCTTCATCATACCATGCAAATTGGGAGAGTTATGTGTGGAGAAAGCCCTAGCTAACTTGGGGGCAAGTATTAACTTGATGCCCTATTCATTTTTCCAAAAATTGGGCTTAGCAGATCCTATACCAACTCGAATGAGTCTTCAATTGGTGGACCATTCTGTAAAGATCCCTAAAGGAGGCATTGAATATGTGTTAGTAAAGGTTAATAATTTTATTTATCTAGTGAACTTTATAGTGCTTGACATTGATGAAGAAGGAGATGTTCCCTTAATCTTGGGCAGACCTTTCTTAGCAACTGCTAGAGCTGTGATTGATGTAGAAGAGGGGAAGCTTACTCTTAGGTTAGAAGATAAGGAATTTGTGGTACTATAGCTGCAGCATTGAAGAAATCCATGGGGTCTGATGATTTATGTTATTCTATTGATATTACTGATTCTTCACTAACTAAACATGTTGAGGAGATTCTATCACGAGACAAGGTAGAATCAAGCTTGATTTCTGATAAAGGGAAAGAACCAATGGATCTGGAGGTGAAGAAGATTGTCGCAGATTTGGATGTTACTGAGGAATTCTTACCTAAAAGAGGATTTGAGGAACTCAAAGCTAGAAGAAGGCTTCAATTTAATGAATTTGATGAGTGGAGTACTAGCTTATGAGAACGTGAAACTCCTATAAGGAGAAGGCCAAGAAGTTTCATGATGCACATATCCAGCACCTAAAGAAGTTTCAAGTAGGAGATCAAGTTCTCTTGTTCAATGCTCAGTTGAAACTCTTCCCGAGAAAGTTGAAGTCCAAATGGTCAGGTCCTTATTTAGTCAAGCAAGTCTTTCCAGATGAGGCCGTGGAGTTAGAACATCCCGAACATGGAATTTTTTAAAGTGAATGCCAAAGAGGTGAAGCTTTACATGGGGAATAGTCCGAAACTTGAAGGTCAATAGGAGTTTCGACTCCAAACACCAAACAACTAGCTGTAGTGAACCCATTTGTAAATAGGTTTTTATTTTCCTTTTCTTTTCTTTTTCCTTTCTTTTGCTTTGTTTTGATGTTCTTGTTTGCTTTAAAAAAAATTTTGCAAAAATTTGCAGGTTTTGAAGCAATATCAAGTGGGAAATGGTGTTTTCAAGCTAAGTGTAGGGAAGAAAAGCTCCAAGAAAGGTCTGAAAGATGAAAACACTTTTTAAGTGTTCCAGGTAAGTCAACTTTGTCATGCCCTATCATGAAAATCAATTTTCAAAGAAATTTCTAGAGCTAAAATTTTTTTCCCAGTGTACACTACCCCTGCACTACTCATGTACATGTTGTGAATGTAATGTACAAATTTTCCAACAATTTGTGGAGTCATGAGTTGTTATACATGACTCGTGTATATGTCGTGAATATGCTACAAAATTTTTCAAGATTTTATAGAGTCACTAGTCCAAGTACATGACTCATGTAGGAGTAGTGTTCGTTTTGTTTCAATTCTGTGGTGTCACGAGTTGGAGTACACGACCCGTGTAGGAGTCGTCTACTCATTAAAACGCACACATAAAACACGAACAAACACGCGTGCCTCCCATTTCTTCTTCTCCCTCACGACTCAACACACTCTCCCAAGACACCAAACCCACCCTTCACAACACCAACAAGCTCCCCCATGCATCCTCCTCCTCCTTCCATGCTCCTTGGGTTGTCTTATTCATCTTCAAGCAAGGTAAGTCCTCTAGTTCTCCTTCCCATCTATCTTTGATTCGTGCATGAGCTGGAAACTATGAGTAGGGTTCGGATTTGGGCTAAAGTGGATTGTTGGAGCTTGTTGTGGTTGATTCTCATTGTATATCACGTAGTAGTGTGCTTGGTGTAGTGATTTGACTTAGATTTCTTTAGATCCTACATGCATTTCATGGATTTCAACAAATTTAGGGTTCTTGCATAAATTTCAAGTGTTGTAAAAATTGGGGCTTTTGTGATTTTTCATGCAATTAGATGATCCTTGAACATATTTGTACTACTTATTCTTGTTGGGTTTCATGCTCAAGCACATGATTTGCAAACTTAGGGTTAGATTGTGCGAAAATTGGGGATTTTTACGAAATTGAAAGAATTGGTGATGATTGGGGCGAAATTATAGTTTGAATAGCATTTAAGATGTTCAAAATGAGTTTTTATACTTGTTAATCAAAATTTTTCAACCTTCAGGTTGTACACTACACCTACACTAGTTGTGTACACTTACTAGTGTATATACTGATTCTTCAAAACTTGTACATACCTAACTCAATTGTGCTCCAATGCTTGTATACTTGTTTCTTATGATTGTTAAAGCTTGTTGTGGTTCATTTTATCAGTTTAAGTCTTGCATACCTATTATACTCAATTATAATATGATCTACTCATGCAGGTATGGCAAGACCAAAGCAACCTGTGAGAAAGACAGGATTAGGTCGGCATACTTCACAAGCTCAAAATGTCTCATCTTCACAAACCCTAACAAAGAAGAAAAAAGTAGTGCAATCACAGCCACAAGGAAGGCCGACCCATTACGTTCTGAGACTCCTTGGGCTAAGACTACAATGCATTGACCATCTCAGAGAACCTTTTTGGAGCCCATAGATACTTGGATTGGGAGATGCTTGTGAACTATGGAAAGAAAGAAGAGATCAAGGAGATGCTATCAATTGGGCCTTGGGAAAATTTATTTGCCATCCATACTCCTGCCTACAAGAGCATTACACTGGAAGTGCTTGCCACTTTGAAGCATGAGGAGAAGCATGGAAATTCAATAGTTGATGACATTCTTACTTTCCAAGCTTTTAAAAGGTATATACAATCACTTTAGCTAATTTCTGCCATTATGTAGGATTGTATACTAAGAAGGACACCAAATAAGCTAAATTTAGAGCACTCCCAGTTGAGCTACCCCGACATGTAGATCCCCAAGAGTATTGGCAAGTATTGTGCCAAAGTATCCTCAAGTATGAGCCTTCCAATTCAAAAGCCTCTGCTATCTTGGATGATAACTTGAAACTTATTCACCACATCCTATCTCACACCATTGGAGCTTGCAAAAGTAGCAATGGTGTGGTGAATAATTTTGAGCTAGAGCATTTTTACAGAATTGCAAATGGGCACCAGATTAATGTGGGTATATAATTGGCTCAATTCATCCTTCGGCAAGCTACTGATACCCGCACTAAGGGGATCTTCAATGGTGGCTATATTACCCAATTGTTGAAGGAAATGGAAGTGTGGAAGGAACCCTCCAATGATGTAGTGAAAGTGGATGTTAAACCAGTGTTAGATGATCCTTTCAGACATTGGGGACTTTAGAGGGTCAGGGAGAATCCAATTCCTTCTAGACAGTACCCCACACCTCCTAGAGCTCCTTTGAGCTCCAACGACAGGTCCGTCTACTCCTCAGGTGTCAAATTTTCACAATGATTGGAAACTTTTTAGGAAAGAATTCGAGGAGGAGAAAAGAAAAAACAAGGAGGAGAGGAAGAAAAACAAGCAGTTTAGATCAGGAGTTTGGAGTTTTCTCCAAACAATTGTTGGCTACCTTTCAAAACCCCTAGAGAATCTCCCAACTTGTGAGTCCTCAGTTGATAGGACAACTTCTGAGGAGAGTGAGCCACCTTCTGTGGTTGGTCGAAGAGGAAAAGCTCCAATAGTTACATCATCTAGCTCAGAGGAGGAGGTGGCTGCATTTGGAGATGAAGTGGAAGAAGAAGGAGAGACTGCAGCTTCATCTGATGATGATGATGATGATGAACTGATGATAATGACAGCAAAAGAGATGATGATGAGGGGGATGATGATGCTAATGATGATTATAGCAAGGATAGAGACGATGATGATAGCAAAGATGGTGATGTTAATTATGAGGAGTCGGAGGAGGACGATGGGGATAAATGATTTATCCTCACTTGATGTTGCTTGATCTGGGATCTTTTTGCTATTTATCTTTTTATTTCTTTTTAAGACTATGTTGCTAGTTTTTTTTCTATTTTTGGAGCCCTTTAGTGGGAAGACTCTTGTTGTTTCTGATGTTTCTATTGGATGTTTAGGATTGTTTATGTTATCTTGTTTAGCTGCTGGTTTGTATGTTATTTCTAGCTTCTTTTTTTCTTTAGGTTGATGGTTGACAAGTGTTTGATGCTCCTAGTGCTGAGAACAATTTTACCCCAGCAACAATTGTCCCTAAATCGATGTTACATTAAGGAAATTCTGATTTCCTTTTCTTTTCTGTTCCTTTACTATTTTCTTGTTGTTATGATTACATTGGTAGACATTGAGGACAATGTCTCGATTAAATGTGGAAAAAGGGTACCTTTGAAAGGAATATTTGGGTCTTGAATGATACAGGTCTTTATGTTCTTGATTGAGCATATCATTTGATTAGTAAACATTTTGTGTATCATTTTGTGCTGATTTGAACAAGTTCAAAAGTTCCCCACTTACATGTTTGCAATTGTGCTTTAAAGTTTAGTATTAATTGATGAATCTTGAATATATACTTAAAAAAAAATTCTTTAAATTAGCATTCAAATTAAGAAAAAGCGACTTACACAATTCCTTACTCACCTATCTTGTGGTTAGCATACTTAGGGGAAATTATAAGATGAAATCTAGGTGAGGTAATCTTACTTGTTATTTAATAATGGAATTTAGAGTCTAAAAGTGAACCAAAGTCCTTGGTTGAAAGTTAAATGGTTGTACTCCGAAGCTTTTTAATTAGTATATTAGCTTTTCAAAAACTTTGAGAGGCCTTCTAACCTTTTGGGTCAAACAAAAATTTTCTCTTAATGATCCTTTTGCAATAATCTCTTTGAAAATACTCAATCAATTGATGTATTAAAGGAATATGAAAAGCTAGTCAGTATGGGCAGGCTTTGGTCTCTCAGAAGAGCGAAGTCTCATCCCGCTATAGACTAAGCAAGCATCTTACACAACTGATGTATAAAAAAAAGAGAATAAAATAGATTTGAGTCGAAAAGAAGCAGGCAAAAACCCGTCTAGAAGAAATTGGAAAGATGGAGGCTAAAACATCCCCCTCTAAAGACTATAGAGATTTCAAGCAAAAAAAAAAAAAAAAAATCTAGGGGATTGATAGATGTCATATATTTTCTTTATAGGTTATTGTGCTTAAGGAAGTGGTTGAAGAGCTTATACACTTGTTATTTGGTGGTGAAGTGTAACTAAGTTCCTTTTGCTAATGCTTGAATTTGTGTTTACTTTGTGACTCAAGATTCTACTATTGAATGGTGAGAGTAAAGTTTAATTTACCCGGATTAGCCTTGCAATTTTGATTCTAGTATGCTAATTACATTCATATGACGGTTGGAGTGGTAGGCACAAAGTGAGTCTGTAAACCCCGGAAATTCTCAGTAGCTAGAAAACCCCAGGAGTGGAAACGAAACCCTAATCCGATCAGATTGAGTTTAGTTAGTGAATAGAGCCTAGGAACCCTAAATCCGGCTTTCCTTCGGTTTCATAGTAAAATAAATAAATTGGAGTGAATGAATTTGAATTGTTGTTCCAAAGTACATTTCAAACCTTTGAAAGTTTTAAATTCGGGAATTTTTCAATTCCGGGCCTTCCCGAGCCCAATTACGGAAAAGCGTGCCCCGGGCCACGGATTCAGAAAAATATTCCGGAATATTCATTAGAACCGTAATTTTATAAGGATTCCAAAATATCAATTTCATAATTTTCCGAGCTATAAAGGTTACAGTTATAGCTTTTCCCGTGTTTTTGGAACAACCGGTAAAGTAGATGTCTTGTCTACTATTCACAAGTACAACCTACACTACACACTACCCATACCCTATTCTTACATCCTTACAACTACTCATTTCAATTTTCTTTTCCAAGAAAATTTGTCTCTTTAATAATTATTACATTTATTACATTTTCATTTACTAAATTACAAAAAAAATCAAATTTTAAACACACACACACTCCATGCATGAAGTGGCCGGCGCCCCTCCCTCTTATTTCCCCCTCAATTGTATTATTTTTACTTCATTTTTATTAACTAAACCCTAATTCCCTTAGTATATATACTAAATGTTCTCTCTCTCTCTTCATTTTCTTCTCATTTGAACTTTTGAAAAAGAGAAAAACTCTCTTCTTTTTCCCTTTTGTGCCGTGAGCTTCTTCCCTCCCCATCCTCACTTTCCAACTTTGCTTCTTCTCTTTTTCACTTCAAGACTCTATTGGTATGTGTATTTAAGCTTTGTTCCTTCCAATCCTTGTAATGGCAAAGCTATGTCTTGTGTGTTTTCTCATTTAATCCCAATGAGCTCATGCTAGGGACATGAAAACACATAAACAAGAATATCAAGCCATCACAAGACATGGATCTAGTGTTTAGATGAGCTTATGTTAAGATCTCACCTTGTTCATGCATGTAAAGTAGTGATCTTGCATATATATTGTTATTCATGTCATGAGATCCATGATTTATGCATCATACTTAGTAGATCTAAAGTTTAGCTAGCCACATTGTCATTTACATGTATGATCATAGAGCTATTTTCATTTTCATGCATTGATGACCACAAAAATGTAGTCTTGTTCATATATAGTGATGATAGATAGTATATCTTGACATGTAGAAGGCAAGACCATTGAAAAAGGAAAGACTTTGTTATATATGGAAAGTTGAAAATTCGGATGAAATGGAAACCCTACCCTAAAGACCTCCAAAATCATTTTAAACTTATATTTCATAAGAAAAATGAAGGGTATGTGTAATAGACATGTTGAAGGAATTATTTTCATGAGTTTAGATGAGTTAGGCATAATAAAAATAAGGAAAACAAGAGGTGAAGTTAGAAGGGAAATGTTGACTTTAATGTGTAGTCAAATTCGTAACTTTGTGTAATGCCTAATAAACACTTAGTATTTAAGTCTAAAATGAATGTTTTATAAGCTAAATGAAGTCCTTAGATAATGTATACATTGAAGCCCCAATTTTTAATGCATTAGACTAGATTTCCCTTAAGAAAAATGTAAGAAAAGAAAATTTGGAAAATTCGGATTTTTACAAATAGCTTATTTGAAAACATGTTTACCAAATGAAAAATGTGAATTTTTGTGCATGAATGGAGGCCATGACTATTATAGACTTTGAGAACCTATTTTTAGTTAAATAATAAGTAGATTACAAGATTAAAAACCAAAGAAACCCTAAGGAGTATAATGTGGGAGAATAACTTCTTAGAATTAGCCTTTATGAAACTTTCCCCAACACTTAGGAGTTCCTAAAAGTTTATTACTACAAAAATCATCATGACCATGCACAAGAGTTCATTACATGGCATACACATTAGTAGTTCATTCCTAAATCATTCATGCATGAATCACTAACTAGGAACATTTCTTATCAAAAGCAAAGCACATTTTCAAAGTTGGATCAATTGCGGACAGAACTGATCCCACTGTTCCGTGACCCTATTATTTTCAAAACTTGGATTTAATACTTGAATTAGATAGATCTTTCGAAGTAGATGAAGATCGATATAAAGTTTGCGAAATTCCGAGTTAAAATGACCAAGTTATGGCCGTTTTAAGTCGGAACTTCCAAATATAGCGAGAAATCCGAATTCAACTAGTCTAGATGTATAGTTTGATTTAATTACATGGTGAGAATCTCATAGGGATTATTCTTGATTGGTAGGTGATTCCGAGCAGGACGACTCTCTACCACCCGATTATTACTATTAAGGAGTTTGGTGACCCATGGCCGAGTGAGTTACTTCCACTCTCAATTAATGCTTGTGAATGTAATGTAGTGGCACTAGTGATGTAGGCAAAGATAAAAGAAATTGTACAAGCATGATGGGGTATGTGGGAATTATTTATGTTGAATTGTTGATATGTGAAATGGAACTTAAGGCATATCGAAACCGGGTGTTAAGATATTGATTGTTTTTAGAATCATATGATGAATGTCTGCGTATACTTGTTGGTCACTTAAAAGAATCGAATTAATGACTATTCGACTCCGACTATAACTGAGTTCATTCATGTCACAATGGGGTTGGAGCATTTGCATTGGTTGGTTTTTCGTGACCCATAAAACGAATGTGAGGTTAATCGTGATCCATAAAACGAATGTGAGGTTAATCGTGATCCATAAAACGAGCTTTTAATCAGTTGACCGTGAGCTTAAACGGCGTCGTACCGCAGGATTCGTTAATCTGCTAACCCGGGATGGAGGGCGCAAGTCCATCCACATATGATTTCCGGTTGGTCATATGTTTGATGATTTCATTTGTATGGTGCATGCACTTGCTTGAATAATCACTTGTTTGAATGATTGTATTAATTGCGTTATGGAAGTATTACTCACTAAGCTAGTTAGCTTACGCCCCGATAGTGTTTATCTTTTGCAGCATGAGTTTATATGGCTTAGGCCAAGGCAAGCCACAGCGCAGGTACCGGAGATAGGAGTTTCCCATAGAAGTTTGATTCATTTCTTTTGTATAGACTTCCATTGGAAACTAAGGACTCTGGATGACTGTAATAGACTGTTATTCTTTTGCGGGGGAATGCCCCTTAGATTTTGTAAACCTTAAAGATTTATGCGTTTTGATTTATTATCTATGGCTAATGAATGCCTTGTTAAACTGTTAAACTCCATTTGTTGAAGTATTCTATTGTCGTAAGGGAACGCTTTACATCTACTTAAGACTCCGAAGGCCCCGGTTAGGGAACTCGAGAGTCTTACTTAGTATGTGGCGGACTGTTACGTTTAGGATACCCTACGGGGCGTGACAGTTTAAGTTGGTATCAGAGCCTAGGTTATAAAACACAATAGAATAAAATAAACGGACCTAGAAATCTAATTACTAGGTTAAATGGAGTTAAAAACGTTTTCTGTTGGTCTAATTAGTAGTATTGTTTGATGTAGGTCTCTCTGGGTGAGACTAGGGAAAGGGCAAGGAATTTTACGAAAAGAAATGATGAAACCATGGTAGAATATAGACTGAGGCTAAGAGAACTGTGTGAAGATTTTGCCTTAGCCCGACATCCCCGGACCCTAGGGGAAATGTACAGGTTATGGAAGGATGGGCTGAGATATACCGATGGGCTTCAGTAGTGGATCAATTGAGTTATGATCCTATGGGAAGAAGGAGCTGGACGAAGTTAGAGACCATCTACACATTAGAGAGGATCATGGTTGATTACGGGCGTGAGCCCATGACAAGAGAAGCCACGTTTATCTTGAAAAGTGGAGGAAACCGAACCCCTCCAGATTTTAGGGTATGGATCCCCATAGGCCCTATATGTTTATGCTCATGATAACTTGTTTGATCACCATGACTGGAACATAGCTGATGCATGGAATCATATCACCTGGCATGCAATCTATCTGGACATCCTCCCCCCCCGTGTAATTGCTCCACCTCCAGCTATGGATATAGGTATGCAGCTGAATGGAGCACCTGTGATTGAAGAGGAAGAAGAAGAGGAGGAGGAGGAGGATCCCGAGGAGGATCCGAACTGGGAACAAAACGAGGTGCCTAGGACCCCTACCCCGCCTGTTGAACCAGAAGTGCAGGTAAACCCAGAACCCGACCAAATTATATGGGATTTAACCGGATGTTGGAGATACCAGAGAGTGGGAGGGTAGAACCCGAGGTAGATTCCAGGCTATGGAGAGATGTGTATGTGGAGGGTGAGAACCCACCTGTGCTTGACCTAGCAGTAGTAGAACCCGAGGCCCCAGTGCCTATGGAGACTGAGAATGTGGCAGATGAGCCTGTGAGAGACCTGAAGTAGAGGTGAACCGCCTAGGTGAACCGAGATAAGAGGTGAAGAGGAAGAAGTAAGCCCGCATGAGGGGCAAGGGACTGAAGAAGAAGAAGAGGAAGAAGAAAGTGAGGATCAGGAGCCTCTAGTTCGACCCGCTAGGAAGCGGAGGATGACCACCAGGGAGTATCTTAGCTTGTTCGTCCGACAGGACGATGGTGGTTCTACCAGCAGGAGACGACTTCCTAGCCCGACCCCCGACAGCTCTAGTGGATTAGAGACCGGGATGTTAGCTAACCCATAAAGTCCAAGCGGAATCCTGATTTTCTTATTTTGTAGTAGGCAATGCGGGATGCCAAATTGCCTTAGGATTTCAGGATAGTTAGTGTTTTGTTGTTCTTTTTCCCTGTATTTTGTCATGTTTTCGGGAATAGGGAAATTGATTAGAATAGGAAGGAAGCTTAGCTAGCCAAATTTTGGGAACTAAAAGTTGATGTAATATTTGTATGGCTCGCTAAAGAAATGAAAAGGATCACTTTTGTTTTAAAGAAATGGATTGTGAAAAGCACGCATTCTAGTCTTGATACATAAGAGAACATTAACTGCATATAGATTGCATAAGCATCACTCATTCGCATTATGTTTGTGAATATCAATTAGTTACATATGTGTGGATTCTCTATTTCCCTTATGGTTCTTTTAATTATTCCTTATTTCTTTTATGGATTGATATTTTGACTCATCTTATGACTTTATGGAGTTATGTACTCTTTTTCCTTCTGAGTTTAAATTCAGATTTTGCAACTTCTGAGCTTGTTAACCTTATTCCTTTGAAACCTAAAAACCCTATATATGCTAAAACTCCATTAAACATTGTGTAAGCAGACGAAACCGACGAACTCGGAACCAAGGACAAGGGTCTAACCCTAATGAAGCCGATCAACCGGCTATACAGCAACCTGACCCCCAAGGAGTAGCGCCCCAAAACCAACAGGGCGATGTGCTAAACGCGATTGGGCAGTTGGCCAATCTCCTGAACACCTTTATCCAGAATCAGAATCCAGTGCAGAACCCACCCAAGTCAGAGTGCTCGGGATTCAGCACCACATCCGCCGCCCGCAGATCATCGGGAAATGACTGCGGAAGCACCTGCTCCACAGGAGGAGCACTCCTATAATGTGCGGTTGCCGCCACCCCCGCCATACAGGAGACCCCACCGAAGCTCTTTACCGGACTTCATTAAGAGCAACAGGTACTTTGATGGGGCATTCGGTAAGCCGGATGAAGCTGAGGATTGGCTGGCCCAAGTGGAACGTTCTTTTGCTGCATACGAGATTCCACCTTACTTGCAGCTAGAATATGGGACGTACATGTTAAGATACAATGCTCGAGTCTGGTGGGACTCCAAGAGAAGGAATTTGACCTCCCCGGCCACCTGGGAAACCTTCCGCCGGGAATTCTTGAATAATTACTTTCCCTCTAGCTTGAGGGTGAAGTATAGTGCGGACTTCCTTCATGTAAAGCAGAAAGGGAGAACGGTAGAGCAATATGAACTGAATTTGTTCAC
Source organism: Combretum micranthum (assembly GCA_024138025.1). Classification (NCBI taxonomy): domain Eukaryota; kingdom Viridiplantae; phylum Streptophyta; class Magnoliopsida; order Myrtales; family Combretaceae; genus Combretum; species Combretum micranthum. The sequence continues at coordinate 104,846 of JAMXBD010003369.1, read as the reverse complement.
CTGCTGCAATATGCCCCTGAATCTTTCAGGGATAGTGAGGAATTAAAGAAGCAGGTATTTCTGGGAGGCTTGGACGAAACTACGAATCAAGCTAGAAGAGTTTGGAGTAAGAACCTATCCCGAGATGGTAGAAAAGGCTCGAGTCATTGAAGGGGCTAGGAAAAGAAAGTATCAGGAGCCCGAAAAGAGAGTATTCGGGAAGAGGCCGTTTGATGCCTCGAGCTCAGGATTCAAGGGTAAACGGTATAGGCCGTACCAAGGGTTTAAAGAGGAGTCTAGCAGCAAGCCAACCCAATTCAAAGCCAACGTCACATGTTGGAAATGTAAGGGACACATGCACCTAGGCAATGCCCGCAGTTGAGAACAAGTGCTATTTTTGTGGCGATGCTGGCCACATGGTTTTTACATGCCCAAAGAAGCTGGCAGTAACTTGCTTTATTTGCAAAGAGAAAGGGCACTTAGCTTCCGAGTGTTCACAGCGAAAGAGTGTGACCACCCGACCCTTCGGAGCCTCGAGCAATGCTAACCCCTTGAGGTCTGGTAACAAGAGCGGAAGTCGAGCAGCTTCCGCGATGCACGGGATGAGGCTGTACAATTTAGAAGGCCAATGGATGGTGGAAGAAGACGAAGATGAGGACGTAGAGTTGGCAGCTTTGGATCCAAGCGAGAGTTCTGATGGTGGCCTGGTGACAGGTTAGTAACAGAAACCCTCCTAAGTTGAAATTAAGTTGTTTAAATTGATTGCTGTTTAAATGAAATTGTATATATTATGGAAAGCTGGAAGTAGAGACCCTTTATGGATAGCCTTACGAGTATTTAAGGTTCATATGTGATGGGTGTTTGTGACCTCAGGACATATACAAGTAAATAACGTGGAAGCCTATGCCTTGTTTGACACGGGAGCGACCCACTCGTTCATCACAAATAGTTTGGCAACCCGACTCGGATTGCCCATAGCCACAACCATGGTTAGCTTGAGGATTAAGACCCCCACGGGGAGTGGTGTCAACCCGAGATCTAATAAAAGACTGTCCATTGGAAATCCATGATCACCACTCCAAAAGTGATCTAATTGTTGGAAATGAATAAATACGAAGTTATCCTCGGGATGAATTGGTTAAGTAAAGTAAAGGCAATAGTGGATTGCCAAAAGAGGACTGTATGTTTTTATGATCAATCGGGAGCAAAAGTAGAATTTATGGGAGAGGCCTTAGTCCCAAGAAGGATTGATCTAAGCTCATTCGAGCTGATGATGGAGGATGAGGAAATGATACCAATTGAGGACGTCTTGGATGAAGGGGAAAACCGTGAGGAAAAGAATATTCCAGTGGTGAATGAATACTTGGATGTGTTCCCAGAAATTTTGCCGGGATTACCGCCAAGGAGAGAGATCGACTTTGAGATTGTGTTGGCTCCAAATACCGAACCAATATCTAAAGCGCCATACCGGATGGCACCGGCTGAGTTGAAAGAGCTAAAGACGCAGTTACAAGAGCTCCTGGACCAGAAATTTATAAGACCAAGTGTATCGCCATGGGGCGCACCCGTTTTGTTTGTGAAGAAGAAGGACGGATCGATGAGGTTGTGTATAGACTACCGGGAATTGAATAAGGTGACTGTCAAAAACCGATATCCCTTACCAAGAATCGACGATTTATTTGACCAGCTACAAGGAGCTTGTGTGTTCTCACGTATTGACTTACGTTCGGGGTATCATCAGCTAAGGATTAAGCCTGAGGATGTGCCTAAGACAGCTTTTCGTACTCGTTATGGGCACTACGAGTTTTTGGTAATGTCATTTGGACTGACTAATGCACCGGCTGCATTATGGACTTAATGAATAGAGTCTATAAGCCGCTTTTGGATAAATGTGTATAGTCTTTATAGACGACATCCTCATATATTCAAAGACCAGGAGCAACATGAGGAGCATCTCCGTTTGGCATTGCAAACCTTACGAGATAACAAGCTGTACGCTAAGCTGTCCAAGTGTGACTTTTGGTTAGACCGGATATCCTTCCTCGGACATGTGGTAACGGGTGATGGAATATCAGTTGATCCCGAAAAGATCAAAGCAATAGTGGATTGGAAGCCACCACAAACCGTTACTGAAGTGAGGAGTTTCTTGGGATTGGCTGGCTATTATCGCAAATTTGTGAAGGATTTTTCAAAGATAGCTAAGCCGTTGACTCAATTGACTCAAAAGAACGAAAAATTCATTTGGACAGACAAGAGAGAACAAAGTTTCCAGGAACTAAAGCGACGACTGGTCTCGGCACCGATTTTGGTTTTACCAGATCCGGAAAAGTCTTACACGGTACATAGTGATGCTTCGAGAAATGGTCTTGGATGCGTCTTGATGCAAGAACGGAAGGTCATTGCGTATGCTTCTCGGCAATTGAGACCGCATGAGCAGAACTACCCTACGCATGACTTGGAGCTAGCTGCAGTTGTCTTTGCCTTGAAGTTATGGCGACATTATCTGTATGGACAACGGTGTGAGATATACACGATCATAAAAGCCTTAAATACCTGTTCACACAGAAGGAGTTGAACATGCGGCAAAGGAGGTGGTTGGAATTAATAAAAGATTATGACCTGGGATAAATTACTGTCCAGGAAGAGTGAATGCAGTCGCAGACGCCCTAAGTCGGAAGAATCATGGAGAGGTAGCCGCTTTGATTACAAGCCAGAAGGAGTTGATTAAGGAATTTGAGAAGTTAAGGATCGAGTTCACAGATCAAAGTGCTGAGCTGGAGATATCTAACTTGGTGCTGGAACCAACCCTCGTGGAAAGAATCAAAGAAGCACAGAGGTACGACGAGGTGATACAAAGGATAAAAAGGGAAACCCAAGCGGGGAAATACCTTGACTTTGCCGTGGATGAGGAAGACGTGATCCGGATGAACGGAAGGCTGTGCGTACCAGAGGATGAGGAGTTGAAGAAGGAGATAATGGGTGAAGCACATAACTCCGGGTATACCATGCATCCGGGAGGCACCAAAATGTACCAGATTTGAAAGTTGCTATTGGTGGAATGGGATGAAGCGAGATGTGGCAGATTATGTAATGAAGTGCACAGTATGCCAACAAGTGAAGGTAGACACCAGAGACCGGGCGGAATGCTAAAGCCCTTACCTATTCCTGAATGGAAGTGGGATCAAATATCCATGGATTTTGTTTGTGGCTTCCCAAGACTCCATCGGGTTGTGATGCAATATGGGTAATAGTGGATCGGTTAACTAAGTCGGCGCATTTCCTACCCATAAATATGACCTATTCAATGGAAAGTTAGCCAAGATTACATCAGAGAGATCGTAAGATTACATGGCATACCTGCAGGGATCATCTGATAGAGACCCGAGATTTGTGTCCAAGTTTTGGAAGCTTGCAGAAGAGCTTGGGTACTACATTTCAGTACGGCTTACCATCCCCAGACCGACGGACAGTCTGAGCGGACGATCCAAACCCTAGAAGATATGTTAAGGGCATGTGCCCTGGAATTCAAAGGGAGTTGGGATATCATGTTCACCTAATCGAGTTTGCCTATAATAACAGCTATCACTCCACTATCCAGATGCCCCGTATGAAGCTTATATGGACGGCGATGTAGGTCCCCTTTGTTTTGGGATGAGGTGGAAAAGGTAGCAATTGGGCCGGAATTGGTACAGGAAGCCGCAGATAAGTGAGGTTGATTCAGCGGAAGATGAAGGAAGCCCAGGATCGACAAAAGAGCTGGGCAGACTTGAAAAGACGGGAGCTTGAATTTAAAGTGGGTGATCATGTGTACCTGAAGATAAACCCGATCAAAAGTATCAAGAGGATGCGTACCAAGGGAAATTAAGCCCGAGATACATTGGACCTTTTGAGATTTAGAAAGAGTCGGAGCCTGGCGTATCGGCTAGCCCTACCACCTAATTTGTCCGGGATTCACAATGTGTTCATGTGTCAGTTTGAGGAGATATGTGGCCGACCCAGAGAGGATTCTGGAATTGGAGCCAATCCAGTTGAGGAAAACCTGACTATGAAGAACACCCAGTAAAGATATTGGATAAGAAAACTCAAAGCTACGAAACAAAGACATTCACTACGTGAAAGTATTATGGAGGAATCATGCTTTGAAGAGCAACCTGGGAAGCGGAGGATGAAATCCGGAGAAAGTACCCCGAGATATTTGAAGGACAAGGTACGTCAGTTCCGTTTTGAGGACAAAACTTTATTTAAGGTGGGGAGGTTGTAAACCCCGGAATTCTCAGTAGCTAGAAAACCCCAGGAGTTGGGAAACGAAACCCTAATCCGATCAGATTGAGTTTAGTAATGAGAGCCTAGGAACCCTAAATCCGGCTTTCCTTCGGTTTCATAGTAAAATAAATATTGGAGTAAATGAATTTGAATTGTTGTTCCAAAGTACATTTCAAACCTTTGAAAGTTTTAAATTCGGGAATTTTTCAATTCCGGGCCTTCCCGAGCCCAATTACGGAAAAGCGTGCCCCGGGCCACGGATTCAGAAAAATATTCCGGAATATTCATTAGAACCGTAATTTTATAAGGATTCCAAAAATATCAATTTCATAATTTTCCGAGCTATAAAGATTACAGTTATAGCTTTTCCCGTGTTTTCGGAACAACCGGTAAAGTAGATGTCTTGTCTACTATTCACAAGTACAACCTACACTACACACTACCCATACCCTATTCTTACATCCTTACAACTACTCATTTCAATTTTCTTTTCCAAGAAAATTTGTCTCTAATAATTATTACATTTATTACATTTTCATTTACTAAATTACAAAAAAATCAAATTTTAAACACACACACACTCCATGCATGAAGTGGCCGGCGCCCCTCCCTTATTTCCCCCTCAATTGTATTATTTTTACTTCATTTTTATTAACTAAACCCTAATTCCTTAGTATATATACTAAATGTTCTCTCTCTCTCTTCATTTTCTTCTCATTTGAACTTTTGAAAAAGAGAAAAACTCTCTTCTTTTTCCCTTTTGTGCCGTGAGCTTCTTCCTCTCCCCATCCTCACTTTCCAACTTTGCTTCTTCTCTTTTTCACTTCAAGACTCTATTGGTATGTGTATTTAAGCTTTGTTCCTTCCAATCCTTGTAATGGCAAAGCTATGTCTTGTGTGTTTTCTCATTTAATCCCAATGAGCTCATGCTAGGGACATGAAAACACATAAACAAGAATATCAAGCCATCACAAGACATGGATCTAGTGTTTAGATGAGCTTATGTTAAGATCTCACCTTGTTCATGCATGTAAAGTAGTGATCTTGCATATATATTGTTATTCATGTCATGAGATCCATGATATTATGCATCATACTTAGTAGATCTAAAGTTTAGCTAGCCACATTGTCATTTACATGTATGATCATAGAGCTATTTTCATTTTCATGCATTGATGACCACAAAAATGTAGTCTTGTTCATATATAGTGATGATAGATAGTATATCTTGACATGTAGAAGGCAAGACCATTGAAAAAGGAAAGACTTTGTTATATATGGAAAGTTGAAAATTCGGATGAAATGGAAACCCTACCCTAAAGACCTCCAAAATCATTTTTAAACTTATATTTCATAAGAAAAATGAAGGGTATGTGTAATAGACATGTTGAAGGAATTATTTTCATGAGTTTAGATGAGTTAGGCATAAAAATAAGAAAAACAAGAGGTGAAGTTAGAAGTGAAAGTGTTGACTTTGATTGTGAAGTCAAATTCGTAACTTTGTGTGATGCCTAAATAAACACTTAGTATTTAAGTCTAAAATGATGTTTTATAAGCTAAATGAAGTCCTTAGATAATGTATACATTGAAGCCCCAATTTTTAATGCATTAGACTAGATTTCCCTTAAGAAAAATGTAAGAAAAGAAAATTTGGAAAATTCGGATTTTACAAATAGCTTATTTGAAAACATGTTTACCAAATGAAAAATGTGAATTTTTGTGCATGAATGGAGGCCATGACTATTATAGACTTTGAGAACCTATTTTAGTTAAATAATAAGTAGATTACAAGATTAAAAACCAAAGAAACCCTAAGGAGTATAATGTGGGAGAATAACTTCTTAGAATTAGCCTTTATGAAACTTTCCCCAACACTTAGGATTCCTAAAAGTTTATTACTACAAAAATCATCATGACCATGCACAATGGAGTTCATTACATAGCATACACATTGTAGTTCATTCCTAAATCATTCATGCAAATCACTAACTAGGAACATTTCTTATCAAAAGCAAAGCACATTTTCAAAGTTGGATCAATTGCGGACAGAACTGATCCCACTGTTCCGTGACCCTATATTTTCAAAACTTGGATTTAATACTTGAATTAGATAGATCTTTCGAAGTAGATGAAGATCGATATAAAGTTTGCGAAATTCCGAGTTAAAATGACCAAGTTATGGCCGTTTTAAGTCGGAACTTCCAAATATAGCGAGAAATCCGAATTCAACTAGTCTAGATGTATAGTTTGATTTAATTACATGGTGAGAATCTCATAGGGATTATTCTTGATTGGTAGGTGATTCCGAGCAGGACGACTCTCTACCACCCGATTATTACTATTAAGGAGTTTGGTGACCCATGGCCGAGTGAGTTACTTCCACTCTCAATTAATGCTTGTGAATGTAATGTAGTGGCACTAGTGATGTAGGCAAAGATAAAAGAATTGTACAAGCATGATGGGGTATGTGGGAATTATTTATGTTGTGAATTGTTGATATGTGAAATGGACTTAAGGCATATCGAAACCGGGTGTTAAGATTGATTGTTTTACTAGAATTATGATGAATGTCTGCGAATACTTGTTGGTCACTTAAAAGAATCGAATTAATGACTATTCGACTCCGACTATAACTGAGTTCATTCATGTCACAATGGGGTTGGAGCATTTGCATTGGTTGGTTTTTCGTGACCCATAAAACGAATGTGAGGTTAATCGTGATCCATAAAACGAATGTGAGGTTAATCGTGATCCATAAAACGAGCTTTTAATCAGTTGACCGTGAGCTTAAACGGCGTCGTACCGCAGGATTCGTTAATCTGCTAACCCGGGATGGAGGGCGCAAGTCCATCCACATATGATTTCCGGTTGGTCATATGTTTGATGTTCATTTATATGGTGCATGCACTTGCTTGAATAATACTTGTTTGAATGATTGTATTAATTGCGTTATGGAAGTATTACTCACTAAGCTAGTTAGCTTACGCCCCGATAGTGTTTATCTTTTGCAGCATGAGTTTATATGGCTTAGGCCAAGGCAAGCCACATCGCAGGTACCGGAGATAGGAGTTTCCCATAGAAGTTTGATTCATTTCTTTTGTATAGACTTCCATTGGAAACTAAGGACTCTGGATGACTGTAATAGACTGTTATTCTTTTGCGGGGGAATGCCCCTTAGATTTTGTAAACCTTAAAGATTTATGCGTTTTGATTTATTATCTATGGCTAATGAATGCCTTGTTAAACTGTTAAACTCCATTTGTTGAAGTATTCTATTGTCGTAAGGGAACGCTTTACATCTACTTAAGACCCGAAGGCCCGGTTAGGGAACTCGAGAGTCTTACTTAGTATGTGGCGGACTGTTACGTTTAGGATACCCTACGGGGCGTGACAGAGTCACTATGATCTGACAGAATTAATGAATACTATGTGAACCTCATTTTTGTGGAATTTTTTTTTTTAGTATATTTGATGATAGATCTTAATTGTCCTTAATTGTTTACTTGAGGAAAAACAAATGTTTGAGAGTGGGGAAGCGTGATAAATGTCCTAAGACCCTTATTATTGGTGCGTTATTGAGCATATTTCATATGCTATTTAATGGATCTATTGAAGAAAAGGATTATTATTGAACTAATTTTCTGTTTCAAGGACAATCATAGAACAATTAGGCTTTTCAAAGGTTTATTAATGAAAGAAGCCAAGATTTTGGAGAGTTTGGAGCCTTTTGTGGAGTTGCTGGCCATAAGTTAGTGTTTTTATACTACTAATGTACTTTTAGAGGAGAAAAATTAAAGAAAAATTCGTAGTTCCAAGATACACGACCCCACATATACCAGTTATATACAATAGGTCTTGTACATGTGCCAGAAAAGGAAAAACGCGTGAAGTTAATGAGTACACTATCTCGACGTATACGGATCGTGTACATACTAATATATATATATATATATATATATACCCGTATCCTGTCTTGAAAGAACAGATTTCATTCACTTGTATTTTCCATCCAAAAACCCTATAACGCATTATGGAGAGCTTTTTGAAGAAGAATTCATGCTACAACTTGGAGATTCACAACAATCACTTCTACAAAAGGGTTTTATCATCATGATCTTTTCTCTTTCTTTCATTGTATTTATTGTTGTTGTTAATCTCTTCATGGAAGAATAGTTGTGTATGCCTTAGGTTTTGAGAAACCCTAGCCTTCATGTATTGACTTGTTTATTAATTGAATGAACTTTTGACTTTGAGTTTGCTTCATGATTTATATTGTTGTTTGTGATGATTTTAGGCCTAAGTTATTACAAACTTGATTCTTGTTAATTTAAAAGAAGATTTCAATTAATGGGTTTGATCTCTCATGGGCAAAGAAGTTATGTAATCCACCTAAAAATAGGGTTTTTCCAACTTCTTATCAATTAGGGTTCATAATCTTCATGCTATTCTAATTTGATAATTGTGAAGGGAGAAATCCCACTTTTGCAATTAGGGTTAAGGGTTAATTAACTTGAAGAGAGTAATTAATCTATTTGAGAGATCCGATAGTTCAAGATCAAGTTTCATTCAATTGAATCTATCTTTAAAGATGAAGGAGGCTAAGGTTGATCAAAACTAAAGGCATTGTTTATGAATTGATTATCTTGAGAAATTTGTGCATATCTTTCATTTGAGGTTTTTGGGCTTGCTTTTAATTAGAATTAGTAGAAAGTTCGGTATTTATCTCACAATTGATTTGGCTAGATAATAGTTAATGGGTAGTTTCACATAGATCCCTAGGATGATATCCGAGTTATTTTTTATATTACACGATAGGTACACGGCCTTGTGTAGGTCTAGAATTAATGAGATTTGAAACTTAAAGATCCAATGCATCAAATATACGTGTCTTAATATATATATATATTAATAGGTAAATTATGTATATTTTTACAAATTATTACTAAGAATTGGTGCTTAACTTAATCAACTTTTTGTTTTTGAAAGGTGAATGATGATTAAAGATTTTTGGAGTAAAATTAATCAAGTTATGACAAATTGGAAATCAAAGTGAAGAAAATGGCAAAGAATTAAGGAGAGCACAATCAAATAGAATTGACCATGTTTTATCCATGCTCAAGTTGTGTATTAATCAAATTTGAAGAAATAAAGACCACAAAGAAGCACGATCCATTATATTTTATCATACTTGTGTCGTGTTTCTATTGGAAATGGATTTGCAATTAAAGAATTGAAGAAAGTGAGAAACACGACTAAATATAGTGGTGTTAGATCTCACCGTGTTTACATCTAGATTTCATCGCCTTAGAGAAAGAAATCAAAGGGATACATGAGGAATTACATTAAATCGTGTTTATGTTGTGTTCCTTGAAAAATGAATGAGCTAAGAAGAAATGGATTCATGTTTCCATTATTGCAGTTGAATATTAAATGAATAGAAGAAGCACGACATGATACGAGAGCCGATGTTTCTACTGTGTAGTTCTAGGTTTAAGTATATTATAATATCGGTGAGAAACACGGGGTATTAGAAGCCCATGTATTCTTGCCATGCTGTTGTGTGAAAGAATAGTATTAGAGACATAGTAATAAGCATGATTTGATACATTATTCCTGCTTATGCCATGTTCGTTCTGAATGGCAGTTATAACTTTTCGAAATATGCACGATTGGATGAAGATGACTGTGCTTTTCTGTGTATTTTTTGAATACTCAATAAAAAATTTAAAAATATCTTAGGAACTTAAGTTTATATTTATTTTAAGGATCTATTAGACATTTGATAAGTATAAATATGTGTGTAGAGGTCAAAAAAAAAAAAAAAAAACTCATTAGATCATGAATTTCCTACATTAGAAACATAGTTTATAGAGTCTTCAAGAACAGAGCATCCAAGAGAGAGAATTTGATCAAGAAGATCATTCAAGATTGTTCTTCTAAGGTGTATTCCTTTCATTATAGTGCTTCTTTGTAAGAGATGTGTATTGTTTGTGATAGTTTTGTAATGGAGGAGCAGATATCTGTCATTCAAACAACAAGAACCCAATATATTACTATATGTTATGTACTTAATTGCATTTCAACGAAAGTTCATGTGCTTTTTAAGTCTAATTATGTGTTTTATATTGTTTCATAGATTGATATGTATGGAATATTGATTCTATGTCTAAATTCATATTTGTTAATTGAGAAGTTGCATATTTGAATAGATGTTGCATAATTAGAAAGGCTTGTTTGGATTATTAGAAATAGAATCACAAGAGTCTTCTATTGTAAGTGATTTGTATGAAGATTCATTAAATCAATAATGCAATTCTTGAATTGTTACTAATTAAAAGACATTATAATAGGTAGATTTGAGTGATTAATGATTAGTAGTATTCAAAAAGATACTAATGTATTTTAGGAATCTTATGGATTAAATAAGCATGAATGATCATTGATATTATCATTAGAAATTGACTGTAATAATAGTCTTGTGGGGAATGTGTTGTTTAGATGAGTTGAACAATATTAAATTTTTATATCTTGTTGTTGTTCTGTTTTGAAGTAATATAAAAATAAGGATTAATCATAGTTATAATAATAATAGTTAATCTTCAATATGTTTTTAGAGTATATAATAGAAGGATAAGTAAATACTAATAGATTTTTTATCCTTGTGGGGACAACTTTATTCTTATTAATTATGCTATAAACGGTAGATATACTTGCTTATATATTGATTGAAAGGAAGGATTAGAACAATCTATTTTTTATTAATCAATCAATTAATCAAGTTTTTGATGCCGTTGCCAGGGATCAACAATATTAGGAATGCTTTAACCTTTATTAATCTACTCAATTTTTCTTTTACTAATCTATCCATTTATGTGTTAATTGAATATGTATTCCTTCTTTCTTTTGTTTTCCTTACTCTTCTTGTTTGATTGTACTTTTGATTTAGGATTGGGAGACTTTTGTGCTAATTTAGTATATGATGGTTATCGATTAAAATAAGGAGTATCATTGGTGAAGTCATGAGAATAGCTGTTGTTATGTACCTATATTTATGAGGAACATATACCCACATACTACAATAATTTAGTGTGTTGGTATTGTGGGAATAAATCACCTTCATGTGAGTGCCTTAATCCATTTTTCTGTGATTCGCCCCCTTGCATTAACCGACCTCGTTTGCTAGGAGATGAGCAATCATGCTCCAATTTTATAGGCGATCTAAAGAATAGTGTAGGTGATTTAGTAGTGATGAAGAGGAGATTTAGGTAAATAGGATAGAGGTTGATAGCCAAACAATTGAAATAAATTTTTCTGAAAATGAAGGAGACTTAAAAAAGAAGATTTAGTAGTGAACATCAGTTCTTAAGATGGAAATTGCTTCATGAAAAGATAACAGTAAGAGATAAGTCTTTGATCCTAGATCATGAGTGTGGAAAGGATGATCATCAATTAGAATTTTATGTTTTAGATCCCCCTCTAAATTTGAATGAAGAGATAGAATTGGAAAAAGAAGACATTAAGAGAAAATGTCAAAAGTTTTTAGAATACCTAGTTAAGTTTTCACAGGCACTTTGTTTAAAAACTTCTTCCTTTATTAAACTTAAGTTAAAATGTTAAGGAAAATTTCAACCAAAGCTAGACCATCATCCACCAAGAAAAAAATTTTCTTTAGGTCCTTTAGAATTATGGGAATGGGACATGTTTCCATGGGACCCTGATGGATAGAAGAATTATGTCAAGTTAGTGACGTTAAAAGAGTGCTACTTGGGAGGCAACCATGTCTAACTTGTAAAACATTTGTTTTTAATCTTTTTGTTTTCTTTTTACACACACACACACACATATATATATATTGAGTCTAATACATTTTATGGAAAATGAGCACTAAAATAGAAGAAAGTTTTTTTAATATAAAAAATAGAAAGAAATACGATCAGGTAGAAACTGTCATGTAATCCCCATGCTACACTAAAAATATGTAATAAGTTTCTTATAGAGAGAAGCATGAAGGATAAACATCGTGTCGTGTTTCAACCATATTTCCTAATCTTACTAGTTCTATAGAAAACAGAAAGAAGCACGGTATGATAGACATGGTCATGTTGATGTCGTGTTTTTCTAGATTTCATTTTTGCATTAATTAGTAAGAAACACGATGGGATGAATCACTCATGTTTGTGTAGTGTTTTTCTTAGTGAGTGGTGTGTATAATAAACAGAAATTAACACGAAGCAATATGATACCCTGTTTTTATGCTGTGCTTACGAGATGTCAGTATCTCTATTTGGATCAGTAAGAAGCACGATATGATATGATCTCTCGTGCATATGTCGTGTTCCTATAAGATTGTTTTACCTATTTATCATAGTAAGAAAAACGTTGGATTAGTCATACCCGTTGTAAACCCCTAATTTTTAAGGTAATTTCAAGCTTAAACTCTAAATCGGGAAATCAACCGGAAACCCTAGGCCAACAAATCCTTAGGAAACCCTAGCAGTTTAGATCTGACAATCCCATGTACTTAAACCAAGAAGTCAAAAATACGAGTAAAGAGTATAGATTGGTTCATAATAATGTTAGGATACTTAAAAATATAATATTGGTAAATTTTTTGCCTATTTCGAACCCAATCAGATACAGACTTTGAAAAGCATATCCTAGGACTTAGGATACCAAGAATATATAATTAGTATCGTTGGACTCATAATTTCATAAGATTTCCAATTATATCAGTTATATAATTTTTTGGTAACCAAAAATATCTGATATTGCGATTTTTACTTGTATTTTTTTTTTTTTTGCTTCAGTAATTTAATTGTCTAATACTTTTTGATTTCTAATAACACTATTCACAAGTAAAACCAACCATACCCAATTCTTACATCATTACAACCTATTCTTATAATCTTGCATCATTTTCCTTACAAATTTACTTTTCCAATACATTTTATTACTTAAATTATTTATTAAATTTGAATTTTATTAAATAAAATAATCAAACCCTCTCTCTCTCCCTCTAAACCCCAAAATGCGCATCCCCCCCCTTTGTCCTCTCTCTCAATCATTTGATTTTTCTTCAATTTGTTAGCTACACAAACCCTAATTTCCTTTTCTATATAAACACCTTGAAGCCATACACTTTACACTTTTCTTTCTCTTTCCTAAAAATCAAATTTTTGAAAAAAGCTTTTCTCTCCTCTCTTTTCCTCTCTTTTCCATGACCCTCTCCCCATACACACACATACACACACTTCTTTTTCTTCAAGTTTTTCTTACTCCAAACATTCAATAGGTAATAGATCTAAACTCTACCACAATAAAACTTGTAATGGTAAGATCATACATGTGTGGTTTCACTAAAATCCCCATGAGCTTTATGTTAGGGACATGGAAACACTTAAGCATGATATTCTTGCCATCATGTTGTGGATCTCTATATTTAAGTTGTTTTGTTATTATTTTGCTATATTATTGTTATATATTGTTATTATTGTTATTTTGTGCCTATATTCTTTTATTAACCTCATCTAAATAATGTTCATGTGTATTTGCATTCATGAATTACATGATATGCTAGATCTATTTGTTTTGAGTACATAAATGCCATAGATTTTTTGTCTTATGTACATAAAAGACTTGTAGTAGTATGATAATAATGAGAATATGTTAAAAAGTTCAAGATCTATTTTAGTTTCAACAAAAATGATTTTTGGAAATTCGGATTTAAAAAGAACCCTATTTTAAAAACCTATTTTCCAACTCTAAAATGAGTATTTTACATTAAATATGAATGGCTTAGGGAATAGATATCATAAAAAAATGGTTTTGGGAAGTAAATCTTAGATCTACTAAGAGATATTTCAAAAATAAGAAAAGTTTACAAAAGTTATGTTAGCACTATGCATCAACCCCAACAAAAACTTAAAATTCGTAATAAGGAAAGGTTAATATGTAAACACCGATTTTCTAACCCCAAAAAAGAGTTTTATTAAAGAAATAGAAGCCTTAAGGAGTAGGTTTGGTTAGGACTTAGTTTTAGAAATATTAAATGAGTTTTATACAAGAAATAATCTCAATAACAAACTATAAAATTCGGATTTGGAAATGACCCCGACTTAAACACCTATTTCCAATTATCAAAATGAGGATTTTAATAGAAAAATAGAATCCTTAGGAAATAGATATAATAAAGACTTTATTTTGATAAAGATAAGTGCATTTTATCAAAGTATAATCCTAAAACAAGGAAAAGTTTCAAAACATAAATCAAACAATATTATCATTCCTAAAAATTTTGTGAAATTAGTAACTAGGCAAAACCCCTATTCAAACATCTATTTTCCAACTCCTAAATGAATAATTCTATTAAGATAATGGGGTATTAGACATATAGGTCATGAAAGCTTTATCTTTGTAAAACTAAGGTTGATTTTCAAAGGAATAAAGCTAGTTTTTCTCAATCAAGTGTTCTTGAAATTTTTGCAAAGTGAAAGTTATCTAAAGATTCTTTTTAATCAAATATCATCAAGAATATACATATATATAGCTCATATCATGTCATCCATGATAATAACTTCTTGATATTATATGCACATATAATATTCTTTGTAGGAACAATACAATTTTCACAAAATGATTTCGAAATGCAATTTTTAGCTACCGATTAGATCTAATCCGAGCCTTACAATGCATAAAATTTTTCAAAACTAAGTAATAACATCATAAATGGATAAATCTTTCGAAGTACATAGAAATCGATAGCTTAATTACGAAATTTCAAGTTAAAATGATCAAATTACGGCTATTTTAAGTTGGAATTTCTTCCTAGGTGAACTTTGACGAACTTATTAGAATAGAATTTATAAGTTTATTTAAACTTTATAAAAATACTCATTGGAGGTATTTCTTTTTTTAGGAGACTTGGGAGACGAACTAGACCTTCCCGAGGACTATTACAATTGAGAGAAATTTCGAGCCATGGCAAAGTGAGTTCACTTTCTTTAAATTACATGCTTATGATTTTGCTTGTAATGATAGTGGCATTAGAATTAAGACAAGATAAAATCAGAATGTACATGTGAATTCTAATTGATTGAATTGATGATAAGAATATCAAAATGGGAACTGTTATAAATATTTATATGATTTAGTATAGAATTGAAGTATCTGAAATCTCTTCGATCGCCTATAATTCACTTAAATAATATGCCATGGCCATATAACTAAATTGTCCGTGAATAACATATATTCAGTCACAATACATTCGTTGTTATACCGTTGTGGGAAAAAGGCATAATAGCTAGGCAACGAGTGGACCTGAAAACTCGGTTATCGGCACGATGTCGCCTAAATTGAAATAGAAGTGGAGTAGGCACTTAAATCAACTACGTAATTAATGAGTGGGTGGACACTTGAAACAACCACTAAATAAATGAGAGAAAAACTAAAATCTATGGTCGTAAGGGCCTGAAACACCTAACCCCGAATGGTGGGCATAAATCCATTCAACATAGGACTCCTGAAAAGTCTTATGTATTGTATGCTCTCATACATGTGCATTTCATATGATTGTTCAATATAACTTGTTTGCCCTATTTTTGATTGAGTATTTAATTTTGAAGCAAAACTCACTAAGCTCGTAAGCTTATACCCTCACAGTTTTCTATTGCAGTATAATTATTTATGGCTATCCCCAAGAGGCCACTTTTCTCATAAACAGATTTTTGGGAAATTAAGGAGCTTTTTGGAGAATTCGGGACCTAAACGTTAGGCGTAGACTTCTAATCGAATCTCCTTAGTTATTCGTGTGTTGCAAAGAGACATTTTGTGGACTTTAAAGACTCTTATTATTTTTTACGAGGGTATGCCCTTTAGATCTTGGTAATAGACTAAATTTGAATATAACTAATCATTTATATACTTATTGCTTATGTATGTCTTCTTAAGCTATTTCGATTAAAAGTAACGTTCCCTACATGGTGAAAGTAAGCCTTACACCCGGTGTCTAAACTCATGGGATGACTAAGGTAGTCATACTTGAGTTTAAATATTGAGTGTGGTGGACTGTCGCGTTTATGGTATCCTTTAGGGCGTGAAAGTTTAAGTTGGTATCAAAGCATGGTCAAGAGTTGTAATCATAAGTATGATTAATAGACTTAAGAAGCAAAAAATAAAAATAAAAGACTAAGATAGGATGAAAAATAAAATAAGAAAGACTTAGATAGAGTGAAATGGGTAGCTTAAGTTTTACACTTATAATCCTTTCCTCTTTTTGTGAATAGCTCACACTTGCTGAAGCCTACTTAGCGGCAAAGCGATACACAAATGACTCGAGGAGTCTTTGGTCGAATACCACTTAAGAATTAGGGTCTTATGTGAGGAATTTGCTCTGGTTGGCTGCCCTAGGTCAATTCGAGAAATGTGATACTTTCCTATATGAAGGAAGTATTGGTTAGAACTCGAAGTGATTTATGCGCTAGAGAGAATCGCTGTTCATAGGTTAGGGCAACCCATGTTGCAAGAAGCTACCTTTGTGTTAAGAAATGAAGAAGCCGATGTTTCCTTATTTTCAGACTTGGAACCCAATTGGACATCTGTTTGTTTATGCTCACACTCGTTGGGGATCACACGGTTGGCTTCAAGCCGATGCCTAAAGCCACTTCTTTTGGTGGGGAGTGTACGGGGATATGATACCACCACTAGCTGATATGGCCCAGCCACCATCGCCAAGTCAAATTGGTTTCTAATACCATGACGAAGGAGTGAACGAGATAGAGGTTGTGGCCACCAGCCTAGTGGAGGGAAATGAGAATGGAGAAGATGAAGATGAAGAAGCAGTTCGCAAGAGAAGGATGTACTTTCTTCAGTTCAAAAAAGAAAAGGAATCGTGGTTCATCAAGTAGGAACCTGGGTGATGCCCCATCCCCCCTAAGTTAAGGGAGAAAAGAGAATGTGAAGGTAGAAGGAAGGAAGCGAGACTTATGTTTTGACCCACAGGTCCAAGCTGAATTTTGTAGTCTCGACCTTGAGAGATAGGTCATAGTAGCTTTTGTTGTTTTCAGGATGTTGCTTGTTATTGTTGCTTTGATTATGTTGTTTTTGTTGTGCTTTGTTTTCAATTTCGTTGTAAGAGACTACGTACCCACAATTTAAAGTTTCAATGAAAATTATGTTATGTTTTATGAATTTGAGATTTCTCTTAATTAATTTCTCAAATTATACTTTGCATTTGTATTACTTGCTTGCACAAGAATTTCTGACGTTTTCGAAACTCAATTTAAAATGTTAATAATATTATGGGAAGATTGCTTACTAAACCAAATAAAACATAAAACAACCGTGGTAGAGGAAGAAGGCAACAAGAGTAGAGTGCATCTAATCAACCAAATTGGGACGGAGAACAACAAGCGGCGCCACCACTAAATCCACCAGTGGCCGATGCTCAAGCCGCTTTGTAAGCGACTTTAGGGCAACTAGCACAAGTGCTTGAGGCATTGATAAAACTTGCCAGATCTTGCTCCTATTCCTACTTCATCTCCACACCAACTCCCCCACCCTCAGCACAACAAGCATCTATAGCTATGCCAATGCACGAAGGCACGTACTCCCCCACCATACCTTACCTCCACCACCATCATCAAGGCCGTCAAAAAGCTCCTTACCCGAGTTCAAACGAGTAACAGATACTTTGAGGGAGCCTTTAGAAAACTAATGAGCTGAGGATGGTTAGCTTAAGTGGAGCGGTCATTTGATGCTTTTGAAGTACCCCACCATTTGAGAGCTATTATGGCACTTACATGTTAAGGCTGAATGTAAGAGTATGGTAGGAATCTAAGAGGAGGAGCTTATGCCACCTATTACATGGAGATGTTCCGCTACGAGTTCCTCGACTTACTTCCCCGAAAGCCTCCAGGTACAGTATAGTGTGGATTTTCTACATATATCACAAAAGCCACACGATGGAGCAATATGAGACCGACTTCAATTAGCTACTCCAGTATGCCCCGGACTTGTACAAATATAATGAGGAATTAAAGAGGTAAATTTTCTTGAATGGCTTAGATGAGGACATGAGAATGAGACTTGAGGAGTTCAACATCAAGACTTTTAGGGAATTGGTTGAGAGAGCCCGGATCGTTGAAAGGGCCAAGAAGAGAAAGACAAAGGCTACAAAGAGGACACCCTCAGTGTTTGGAAGAAAGTTTCATGGGGGGATAAGTTCAGGGTATCCTCAGAAAAGGTTCAAGTCATTCCATGGCTTCAAGGGAATTACGGGGGGAAATAGGAGAAAGATCACTCCTAAGTCCATAAGTTGCTGGAAGTGCAAGGGAGACCACTACCCTAAGAGGTGTCCGTAGCTGAGAGACAAATGCTATTTCTGTGGTGATGCAAGTCATAAGATCTCTAAGTGTCCAAAGAAGGCCACCATTACCTGTTATGTCTACAAGCAAGTTAGACACTTTGCCAATGAGTGCCCACAGAGGACGGGTGCCCCAACCAAGAAATTTAGAGGATCATTCTCGGCAAGGCCCGGGAATAGGAATAGTGGAAATTTTGGCAGCCGTTCTGGATCGGCTATGCATGGCATGAGGATATACAATCTGGAGGGACAATAGGTTTGTGAAGAAGTTGAGGACAAAGACTGTGAATTTGCTACTCTCGAGGAGGACGATGGCCAAGATTTTGAACTCGTGAGAGGTTAGTCTTTTAACCCTTGTTTCTGATTTTTAGTTGATTATGAACTGTTTTTGACTCAAGAACTAGCAAAGGGAAAACAAGTGTAGTAATCTAAGAAGATGATAAGAGAATAGACTAGAATGGTTTGGGATAGTAATTAGCAGTGTGGAAAGCAGGACACATACTAGTTAGCTAAGACGATTGCTTATACCCTATTAGAAATAGAGCCACACACTCATTATCATTTGGTTTGCGAGACAAGTTGGCTTCCAATTGCCACCACCACCTCTTGTTATTGTGTCAAGACTCTAGCCGAAGTGTTATGACGACCATGAAGTGTTATGGACTGTCCGATAGTAAGTTCAAGGACATCACACAATTGATTTGATTGTTTTGAAAATGAGTAAATATGGAGTGATTTTGTGTATGAGTTGGTAACCTTTGCTAAAGCTGTTGTAGATTGCAGAGGAAGAAAGTGGAGTTTAAGATCTTGATGGAAATGATGTTGAATTTAATGGAGAAAACATCAATTTTGGAGAGGAACTAAGTTAAGTTCTTGAACTACTTCTAGATGGGGAAGATGAACCAAAGGTAAAAGTTCCTTTAATGCAATAGAGAAGAGTGAGAGTTACCTCGAGTTGAAGATATGTCCAGTTTTGTCAATGAGTTTCCAGATGTTTTCCCTGATGAACTATTGGGAATACCCCCGAAGCGAGAGATCGATTTGGCACCAAACACAGACTAATATCTAAAGCGCCTTACCTCATGCTCCAATTGCTAAGGGAGTTAAAGAAACAATTATAAGAGCTTCGGATCAAGGATTCATAAGGCCAAGTGTGTCACCATGGATGCTACGGTTTTGTTTGTTAAGAAGAAAGATGGATCGATGAGGTTATGTGTGATTACTAAGAGTTGAACAAAGTTACAATCAAGAATAAGTATCCACTTCCTATGATTGATAATCTCTTTAATCAATTACAAGGAGCAAGTGTGTTTTAAAGATTGATCTTCGATCGGGATACCATCAATTGAAAGTCAAGCCGGAAGATGTAACTAAAGACAACTTTTCCGGACTCGTTATGACATTATGGAGTTCATGGTAAGTCTTTTGGGTTAACGAATGCTCCTACTGCTTTTATGGATCTGATGACCGAGTATAATAAGCCATTGTTGGATAAATGTGTTATAGTTTTTATTGATGATATCCATATCTACTCGAAAACGCGTGAGAAACAGAGGAACATCTGCTCATAGCATTGTAAACCTTAAGAGACCAAGTTGTATGCCAAGTTTCCAATATAACATAGGTTGGATAGGATTTCATTTTGGGACATGTAGTAATCAGGAGAAGGCATATCTATGGACCCTAAGAAGATAAATGCAGTAATGTGAATTAGAGGCTACCTAAGACAATAACAGAAGTAAGAAGCTTTTGGGTCTCAACTGGTTATTATAGGAATTTGTTAAGGATTTTCCAAGATAGCTAAGCCCTTGACCCAACTACCTAAAAGAATGAATAGAATATATGCATGGAAAAGAGAGACCAAAGTTTTCAAGAGCTTAAGCAAAGGCTTGTTTCCGCTCCAATCTGATCAATCTTGGTTCTAACCTAACCTATCCTAAGAAGCCCTACACAGTTCATAGCGATGCATCGAGAAATGGAATCGGATATGTACTCATGCAAGATGGGAAAGATTGCCTATGCTTTGCGACAGCTAAGGCCACATGAGCCAAATTACCCGACACATGACTTGGAACTAGCCGCAATGGTATTCGCCTTAAAGATATGGTGGCACTATCTTTATAGACAAAGGTGCAAGATCTATACCGATCACAAGAGCCTTAAGTATTTGTTCACACAAAAGGAGTTGAACATGAGACAAAGGAAATGGTTCGAGTTGATCAAGGATTATGACTTGGGGATTAATTATTGCCCGAGAAGGGTGAATACGATCGTCGATGCCTTAAGTCGTAAGAATCATGAAGAAGTTGCAGCCTTGCTCACCAAACAAAAGGAGATAGTAAAGGAGTTTGAAAGATTAAGCATTGAGTTCATGGGAGGAAATATCGAGGGAGAGATAGCAAATTTAGTGATGGAACCCACTTTAGTGGAAATAATCAAGAAGGTCATCGCTAAGATGAGATAATACAAAGAATAAAGAAGGAAGTTCAAGAAGGAAAATGCACTGACTTCACAGTGGATGACGAGGATGTGATAAGGATGAGGGAACGACTTTGTGTGCCGAGTAATGAGGAGACGAGGAAGGAGATCATGAGTGAAGCTCATAATTTTGGGTATACGATACACCCGGGAGAAACGACATTGTATCAAAATCTCAAAAGACATTATTGGTGGAATGGAATGAAATGGGATGTGGCCGAATTTATGTTGAAGTGCCCGATTTGCCAGCAACTGAAAGTAAAGCATCAAAGGCCGGGAGGATTGCTGAAGCTTTTGCCAATATCAGAATGGAAGTGGGATTAGAGTTCCATAGATTTTGTGTGTAAGTTGCCAAAAATACCAACAGGGCATGATGCTATATGGATTATAGTAGATTGGTTAACCAAGTCTACTCACTTCCTACCAATAAGTATGACTTGTTCTACATAAAGGAAATCGTTCGTTTACATGGAGTACCAGCTGAGATCGTATCAGATCAAGACCCAAGGTTTGTGTTCAAGTTTTGGGGAAGCATGCAAAAGTGTAGGAGAACTAAGTTGCACTTTAGCATGGCATATTATCCTTAGACCGATGGACAGTTTGAGCAAACCATACAAACCTTAGAGGATATGCTTTGAGCGTGTGTGATGGATTTTAAAGGAAGTTGGGAAGCACACTTACCCTTAGTGGAGTTTGCTTACAACAACAGTTATCACTCAATAATTAAAATGCCACCTTATGAAGCTTTATATGGACAAAAGTGTAGATCCCCATTGTTTTGGGATGATGTGGAGAAATTGGTCCTTGGATCGGATCTTGTACAAGATGCCACTGATAAGGTATGAGTCATCCAACAATGAATGAAGGAGGCATAAGATCAAAAAAAGAGTTAGGCAAATCTAAAAAGGAGGGTTCTTGAGTTCCAAATGGGAGATCATGTGTACTTAAAGGTAAACCCTTCCAAGAGTATTCACAAAATTCACTTATAAGGAAAGTTAAGCCTCCGGTATATTCGTCCATTTGAAGTACTTGAACGAGTTGTAGATTTGTCGTACTGCCTTGCTGTACCATCGAATCTATCTAGGGTGCACAATGTTTTTCACATTTCCATTCTTCGAAAGCATGTAGCAGACCCGGATCAAGTTGTGGAATTGGAATCAGTGGTTGAAGGAGAACCTCACTTATGAAGAACATCCAGTGTAGATTCTAAACGAAAGGTTCAAAAGTTGAGAAATAATGAAATCAGATATGTTAAAGTTCTTTGGAGGAATCACTCGCACGATGAGGCAACTTGGGAGGCGGAAAGCGAGATGTGGTAGAAATACCCCAGTTTGTTTGAGGAATCAGGTATGTTTTTCAAGTTTTGAGGAAAAAACTTTCTTTAAGAGGGGTAGATTGTAAAACCCTAATTTTTAGGATAATATCAAGCTTAAACCCTAAACCGAGAAGTCAACCGGAAACCCTAGGTCATTAAATCCTTAGGAAACCCTAGTAGTTTAGATCTGGCAATCCCGTGTTCTTAAACCGAGATGTTGAAATATGAGTAGAGTGTAGATTGGTTTGTAATAATATTAGGATGCTTAAAAATATCATATTGGTAAGGTTTTGGCTTATTTCGAACCCGATCGAATACAGACTTTGAAAAGCATGTGTCGGGGCTCGGGATACCAAGAATACACTATTAGTATCATTAGACTCATAATTTCATAAGATTTCCAATTATATCAATTATAAATTTTTCATAACTAAAAATATTTAATATTGTGATTTTACTTGTATTTTCTTTGCTATCGATAATTTAATTGTCTAATCTACTTTTTTATTTCTAATGACACCATTCACAAGTACAACCAACCATACCCTATTCTTACATCCTTACAATCTATTCTTATAATCTTACATAATTTTCCTTACAAATTTACTTTTCTAATACATTTTATTTCTTAAATTACTTATTAAATTTGAATTTTATTACACAAAATAATCAAACCTGTCTTTCTCTCCCCCAAAACCCCCTAAAACCGGTCCCTTCCCCCCCCCCGTCCTCTCACTAATTGTTTTATTTTCTTCAATTTATTAACTACACAAACCCTAATTTTTTTTTTCTATATAAACATCTGTAAGCCTTACATTTACACTTTTTTTTTCTCTTCCTAAAAATCAAATTTTTGAAAAATGGTTTTCTCTCCTTTCTTTTCCTCTCTTTAGCGTGACCCTCCGCCATCACCACCCCCCCCCCACCCCCAAACCACCACACATACACTTCTTTCTTCAAGTTTTTCTTACTCCACACATTTAATAGGTAATAGATGTAAACCCTACCACAATAAAATGTAATGGCAATATCATAAATGTGTGGTTTACTAAAATCCTCATAAGTTTTATGCTAGGATGTAAATACTTAAGTATGATATTCTTACCATCATAATGTTGTGGATCTCTATATTTAAGTTGTTTTGTTATTATTTTGCTATATTATTATTATATGTTATTATTATTGATATTTTATGCCTATATTCTTTTATTAACCTCATCTACATAATGTTCATGTTGCATTTGCATTCATGACTTGCATGATATGCTAGATCTATTTGTTTTGAGTACATAAATGCCATAAATTTTTGTCTTATGTACATAAAAGACTTGTAGTAGCATGATAGTAATGAGAATATGTTAAAAAGTTCAAGATCTATTTTAGTTTCAACAAAAATAATTTTTCGAAATTCGCATTTAAAAAGAACCCTATTTTAAAAACCTATTTTCCAACTCCAAAATGAGTATTTTACATTAAATATGAATGGCTTAAGGAATAGGTATCATAAAGGAATGGTTTTGGGAAGTAAAGCTTAGATCTACTAATAGATATTTTCAAAATAAGAAAAGTTTATGGAAGTTATGTTAGCACCATATATCAACCCCAACAAAAACTTAAAATTCGTAATAAGGAAAGGTCAATATGTAAACATCTATTTTCTAACCCCAAGACAAGAGTTTTATTAAAGAAATAGATTCCTTAAGGAGTAGGTTTGGTTAGGACTTGATTTTAGAAAGATTAAATGAGTTTTATACAAGAAACAATCTCAAACACAAACTATAAAATTCGGATTCGGAAATGACCTCCACTTAAACACCTATTTCCAATTATCAAAATGAGGATTTTAATAGAAAAATAGAATCCTTACGAAATAGATGTAATAAAGACTTAATTTTGACAAAGATAAGTGGATTTTATCAAAGTATTATCCTAAAACAAGGAAAAGTTTCAAAACATAAATCAAACAATATTCTAATTCCTTAAAATTTTGTGAAATTCGTAACTAGGCAAAACCCATATTTAAACATCTATTTTCCAACTCCTGAATGAAGAATTCTATTAAGATAATGAGGGTATTAGACATACAGGTCATCAAGGCTTTATCTTGTAAAAATAAGGTTGATTTTCAAAGGAATAAAGCTAGTTGTTCTCAATCAAGTGTTCTTGAAATTTTTGCGAAGTGAAAGTTATCTAAAGATTCTTTTTAATCAAATATCATCAAGAATATACATATAGATAGCTCATATATGTCATTCATGATAATAACTTCTTGAGATTACATGCACATATAATATTCTTGGTAGGAACAATACAATTTTCACAAAACGATTTTGGAAATGCAGTTTTAAGCTACCAATCAGATCTGATCCGAGCCTTACAGGACATAAAAGTTTTTAAAACTCAGGAATAACATCATAAATGGATAAATATTTTAAAGTAGATAGAAATAGATAGCTTAATTGCAAAATTCCAAATTAAAATGATCAAGTTATAACCATTTTAAGTTGGAATTTCTTCATAGGAACTTTGATGAACTTATTACAATAGAACTTATAAGTTCATTTAAAATTCATAGAAATAATCATTGGAGGTATTTCTTTTTTTAGGAGACTTGGGAGACAGACTAGACCTTCCCGAGGATTATTATGATTAAGAGAAATTTCGTGCCATGATAAAGTGAGTTCACTTTCTTTAAATTACATGCTTATGATTTTTCTTGTAATGATAGTGGCATTAGAATTAGGACAAGATAAAATTAGAATGTGCATGTGAATTCTACTTGATTGAATTGGTGATAAGAATATCAAAATGGGAATTGTTATAAATATTTCTATGATTTAGTATAGAATTGAAGTGTCTGAAATCTCTATGATCGCTTATAATTCACTTAAATAATGTGTCATGACCATCTAACTAAATTGTCCATGCATAACATATATTGAGTCACATTACATTCGTTGTTATACCTTTGTAGGAAAAAAAACATAATGCTAAGCAATGGTAGGCCTGAAAACTCAGTTATCAGCACGGAGTCGCCTAAATTGAAATGGAAGTGGAGTAGGCACTTGAATCAACTACATAATTAACAAGTGGATGGCCACCTGAAACAACCACTAAATAAACGAGAGTAAAATTGAAATCTATACTCGTATGGGCTTGAAACACCTAAACCCGAATGGAGGCATAAATCCATTCAACATAGGACTTCCGGAAAGTCTTATATATTGTATGCTCACGTGCTTGTGCATTTCATATGATTATTTAATATAACTTGCTTTCCCTATTGTTGATTGTGTATTTAATTTGGAAGTAAAACTCACTAAGCTCGCAAGCTTATACGCTCACAATTTTTTGTTGCAGTACGATTATTTATAGCTATCCCCAAGAGGCCACTTTTCTCAGGTATACCTTTTTGGGAAATTAAGGAGCTTTTGGGTGAATTTGAGATCTAGATCTTAGGCATAGACTTCTAATTGAATCTCCTTAGTTATTCACGTGTTGCAAAGAGATATTTTGTGGACTTTAAAGACTCTTATTATTTTTTACGGGGGTATGCCCCTTAGATCTTGGTAATAGACTAAATTTGAATATAACTATTATGATTTATATTATTATTGCTTATGTATGTCATCATAAGCTATTTGGATTCAAAGCAAGGTTCCCTACATGTGAAAGTAAGCCTTACACCTGGTGTCTAAACTCATGGGATGACTAAAGTAGTCATACTTGAGTTTAAATATCGGGTGTGGCAGACTATCGCATTTGGGATACCCTTTGGGGCATGACACCGTTCTTTGGCCATGCATTGAAGAGGTGGATTTGGTATTTTTATGCTTAGAGAAGCATGGTGTAATGTAAATTGCCATGCACACCCTGTGTTTCTAATGATATAAAAGCTGGTTCCAAGAAAACGACTCTTTTATTTTGTCATGTTTTCCTTTCTTCTTTTTTATTTCATAAAACACTCTTAAAAACACAAAAACACTCTGTCACTCATTTTGCTCGAATCATCCATAAAATCATCACTAGCATTACAAAGTGGGTTTGATCTTCACCGTATCTTTACATTAACTTATTGTTCATGGGTAATTCTTGTTGACTATCGATCATTCATGCATCTGATTTAGGGTTTCAAAAAATTTGGTGCTTTTCGATTTCTATGTTATACATTGCTTCGTTGAGTTTGAAACAATAAGTATGTGAAGTTTGAAAGATGATAATGAAGCAATGTATGATTTTTCTTATGTTTGCCCAAATTGAATCTTTAGAGTTTTAAAAAGTGATTAGAGTTGTTATCTTATTTAATCTTTAGACCCTGAAGCTACTATGTGTGAAGTGAAACTCCTAAATCTTTGACTGAAAATAGCTTTCATACCCATCGCGCTTTAGTTGTGAAGTTTAGAACATGAACCCTATTTCTTTATCACTAGAAAAATATGAGGTTTCAATGGTATATTATACTTCATCATGTTTTCTTTGTTTTAGAAGTTAGAATATGTGTATGTTACTATTGAGTTAGTTTAGTGCTTAAATGTTATTATTTAACATACATATTACTCTATAGAGCTTTTGTTTAGAATTGTGCTACTCTAATTAGAGTATTTTTTAAATATAGGTGGTGATAAAAACATGTTGCTAAAACAAAGGCTAAACAACCAAGATCTGATGGTTCTTCAAGTTCAAGTTCCATGCCAATGCAACCTCCACCTCACTTAAATGAACATCAAAGGAAAAAGTTAATTGAATTGGCCAAGAAGCCAATTCTTTCAAACATGTATATCGATTAGGCTTTAATTAAAAAATAAGGAATGACTCAAAAAGTTAGGAATCTTTTATCTTTAGGTCCATGGGAAAGATTGTTTGCTATTCAAGAGCCTATATATAGGATGCTTACTTTAGAGTTGATGTCAACTTTGAAATTGGACCAGCCCTTTGATTACCATGTTTTAAATAATCATCTCGAGTTCACTGTGTTTGAAAAATCTCAAAAGATTTTAATGGCTACTTTTTGTGCAGCTTACGGATTGCATGATGAAGAGGAAATAGATACAGATGAATTCAAGCAGTTACGTCGTCATTTGCCTCATGGAGTAGAGAATGTAATTTTGTGGAGAGAATGGTCTAAGGATTCCAAGCCATATTGTGCTTGAATGTCGATTCAATTCTAAAGGAATCTGAATAGTTCATTAGGTCTTATCTCATTCTCTAATAGGAAGAGGACAAAGCACTAAGGTGGTGAATACACAAGATATGATCAGAAGGTTTCCACTTAATATAAGAGTGCAATTAGCTTTCTATATCATATGTCAAGCTAAAGATAGAAGATGCGGAACAATTTCGTTTATAGCTTTCATTACACCTTTGATCAAGAATCTGAAACTATTTCCTGATCCACAACCTGGTGATGAAGTAGTCGCCACTTTTCCTATTAAAGCCAATGCCTTTAATAATTGGAAATTGATAAATGAGGATTAGGGAACACCTCAGGGAAGCATAGAGTAGGTAGAGGTAGGCACGATTCAGTTTGATTTTTATTCCATCCCAAACGGTTTAGTTCGGATTAGAAATTTTTTAAATCATTAAATAACATTTTGGTTTTGTTTGGATTACAGGTTAAATTAAATTATAACTAAAAATTTTTCTTTGTTCTATTTTTTTTTTTTACATTGTTGTAGATATTTAAATATTTATATCACTTTACAAAGTTTATATTACAAGCCACAACAAAATAGTTTATGAATTCATATTACTTCTAATCTATAGTCTTCTATAGAATCAATTATCCACCAACAAAATATATTCATTAACTAATATATAGTAAGTCATAATTTATAATTTTTAATAGAACCATGAAGTCAATAATCTAGTAATAAATTTAGCCAAAATAAAAAATCATCCATCAACAAAAGCTATCAACGACTTAAATGATCCACTGACAAAATACATTAAATAATTAATACATAATAAGAGTTTAAAACTAAATAAATAAATTTCATATTTTATAAAGTCAAAAAATATTAAAAAAATAATTTGTCATCAACAAAAAGAATATATATCATGATCTAAAAAACAAATGTGAAAATAAAAGTTGATTTTAATAAATATTCATCAAATAATAAATATAAAATGAAATCGTATGAACATATATAACCTTTAATCAATCATCATAAAAAAAAAATTATAATTACAACTTACAAGTAAAATATTATTATATATTTCTAAAGTGGTTTGATTTGGTTTTACAGACTCGTTTGATTTACCTTCAAACCAAATCATAAATTTATAGATTTGTTTTGAAAAATTTTTAAACCAAATTGCTAAAAAAAAAAAAAAAAACCATATTTTCGATTTGGTTTAGTTCAGTTATGGATTAGTTTGATTCAGATGGTTTTTTTTGCCTACCCCTACGAGCAGGTACCTAATGTGAATCAAGCAATATTTGATCCATCAGCTCCTAGTGGTGTACCTCTGTACATCTATTTCCAAATGCTGAAGGATTACAATATAGCTTATTTCAATGCCTTGGGAATGCATAATAATATTGATATGCCTTCTTATCCTAATATGGTGGATTACCGACTTCCCCTAAGTGCGACAACTAAGTAAGCTAATTTCCTTAATCAATATGATCCACCTACTGAAGCTACTAGTCCAAGTGGTCAATATAGGAATCAACTTTATGATGCAATCGATAGAGTATTCGAGGATTTACAAAGAGATATTGAAGATGATTGTAGGGACGAATTCGAAAGTGATGATGAGACTGGATGAGTGATGGGTGGATTGTTTTTCTTAACTTTATTTAAAACTTTGTTTTATCCATTCTTATTTATATGAAAGACTCAATATTTGTAACTAATTTTATGCTAACTTTATATTTTTATTTTTAACTTTTGACTAACTTTTCTTTTGTTTCTTTTCTTTTTGATAGTTTGCATTTTTTTGTCCTTTTTTAGATCGGTTGTCAGCTGATAGTTTAACAACTTGAGAATACCATGACGAAGATTCTTTTTTTTTTTTTCAATACTATTTCAACTGGTCTTTTATCAGAGAAGTTCTTTTTTTTTTTTTTTTCCATTCTTCACTTGTTAATTATTTTTGTTTTTGTGTCTTTCTTTATGCTTAGCTTAAGATATTGAGGAAAATGTCTTGATTAAGTGTGGGGGAGGGATATATAATTTATGTGAATTTAGAATTCAAATTCTTACATATTGCTTAAGCTTTAGCATATCCTAAGTTTTCAAATTTTGTAAAAGCTATTGATTGACTATATCACTATGGAACTAATAGGTTATATCACTTTAATATAGTAAAAAGTTTGATCAATTTTGTAAAATTTATCTTTGGAAAAGTATAAATAAGTTATAAATAAAATAATAAAATTAAAAGTTTCGTGTCTAATACAATTATTTATTATAATTGATTGTTTACTAGATTTTGACTTCTATAATTTGATAATCTTTGAAAACTTTATTCCCTATCTTTTGTATTAATTATACCATGCTAGAGTTAACTTAAGAAATATAAATGAATCTATAATTTTTCATTATTTGAACTTTAATTTTAAAGTTAGAATTTGATCATGATTACTGAATTAGAAAGTTCAACAACTGTATTTTTAAGTCTATTCTTTTGTATGAATTAATCTTATGAAGTTCTTTGGATTTCATGACTTTGACTGGAAGTTCAAATGAAAATTTTTCTTGGCGATTTTTCTTTAAATTAATCTCAAAAAGCCAAAAAGATGCGAGCAAAAACCCGTCCAAAGGAAGAGGAAAAGAAGAGGGCAAAAGCCTGTCCCTCTAAAGAATAAATAAAAATAAAATAAAATAAAATAAAAGTTGATTGGTATAAGTAGGCCTTAGTCCCTAAGAAGAGTGAGAGTTTGACTCCTCTGCCAATGGATTTGAGCTAAATTATAATTGATTGATATGAAGTGGGCGTTGGTCAATCAAATGAGCGATTAATTGTTCTCCTCTATTAATTATACTTAAACAAAAAAAAAAGAAAAAGATTGAGAATAAAGCAAAAAGAAAATTCAGGTGTTATATGGATGAGATATGCTTTCAGTTTTGATTGTGTTATCTTAAGAATTAATGAGGAAGATATATACACTTTAGCAAATGTACAAGATATGGTTGAATCTCGTTCTATTTGGTATGTTTAGTATTTGATTTTTTCTTTGAGATTCTAGTTTTAAATGATGACTTAATTTTGATTTACTATGATTCATTTGTAAACTTTAGTATATTAGTATCTTTAAGGTAATGTACATATAAGGTTGAGTAGGAAAATTCAAAAAATTTCAATTATATGAGTTAATTGAAAGTGGAATAAATTGTTGAATAATATAAAGTATGTAAGTTATTTAAAATATAATTTTTGTTGTGTATAGAATTTTAATAATATAATCAAAAATTAATTTTCTTAGGTGATATTAGGTGATTAATAGAAAATTTTTGGTCATTTTTAAGTTTTATAAATTGCTTGAGGACAAGCAATTACTTAAGTGTAGGGGAATTTGATATATGTGTTTTGGTATATATATTAATAGTGTAAATTATGTATATTTTTAGAGTAAATTTTCTAAAAATTAATCAAGTTATATCAAATTTAAAATCAAAGTGAAGGAAATGACAAAGAATCAACGAAAGCACAATCAAATGGAATTGACCATGTTTTACCCATGCTCAAGTTGGGTATTAATCAACTTTGAAGAACTAAAGACCAAAGAAAAGCACAATCCACTATATTTACTTGTGCTCATGCTGTGTCTCTATGGGAAATGGATTCGTAATTAAAGAATTGAAGACAGTAAGAAATACGACTAAATATAGTTGTGTTAGATCTTATCATGTTTACATCAAGATTTCATCATGCCTTGGAGAAAGAAATTAGTAGGAAACTTGAGGAATTACATTAACTCATGCTTATCATTCCTTGAAAATGAATGAACTAGAAAAGAGAAAATCTGTTTCCATTTTTGCAATTGAAGTTTGAATGAACAAAAAGAAGTATGGCATGATATAAGGGTAGAAGTCGGCATGGGCGGTTCTGAATCCGAACCGCCTAGAACCGTCCTCGATGGTTCCGTACCCGGGAACCACCCCGTCGGGATGGTTATGAATCGCCGAAGGACCCGCCAGAACCGTCGGGTCCTAGCAGTTCGTCTGCAACAAACCGATAGTTCTACCGAGTCGAGAACCGCTATTCTAGACCCGAAACAGACGGTTCCAACCCAGCTCCTATAGAAATTAAAAAAAAAAATCCTCAAAGATCTGGACAGAACATAGATGACAATTATCAAGTCACGTCAATGGCCAATGTATTTATGGGTTCGAAAAATCTTAAAGATAGAATATCATGTACCATGTTGGATTGATATAATTGATATAACATTAGGCAAAAAAAAAATCCTCAAGATCTGGAAAAATAAATTGATATAACTCTTTCATCTTGCTATTTGTTTCGTCGTGTTTTTTTTTTTTTTTAAATTATGGTTTGACCTCTATTTAATTATTTGACAAGCAACAAATACAAAAATAAAATGAGGATATCATAAATTTTAGATACAAATACTGATAAAATATAGTTATAAACGAAAAATAAACCATCTATGCTTGTACCAAATAGATTTATAATACTGTTATATTTTCTTTGTTCGTACTGTTCTTATAATCAACAATAACATATTCACTGAAAAGCCATTTGGCAACTTAAAGGTATACTTTGAAGAGAAGATGCTATTTGGATTGTTCATTCTCTGTCTAGTTATAATATGTGCTCCAGCCAAGGCACAAGATTGTATTTCCCATTATTGTAGAGATCTATATGATAATGTCAAAGGTGATTCCCCTGATTTTATTGACCCTCAATTCCAATACAATCTCTACCACTTGCTCTTCAAGAACTTTTTTAGTCAAGGAAACACCATGTTCAATACATCAATAGAAGGGGATTGACAAGTACTTGAACACGGCATTCGAGTTTAGTGACATGATGGATGCATACAACTTTGACATCCTAGATTGCTGGAAACGTCACCAGGAGACGTTTTCAATATTATCTCGAATCGCTAAACAAGTATTGGTTGCTCTTGCTTCAACTATGGCAGTTGAGCAAGCATTCAGCATTGCTAAGCAGCAGCCGGATGAGCATAGGTCTCGGTATTGTAAACCCCCAAATTTTTGGAATCGGTTTAGCTTAAAACCCTAATCTAGAAGTCAACCGGAACTCTAAAGTCAACAAAACCATAGTTAGACGTAATAACTTAAGTCCGGCAATCCCAAATAAGCAATCGAAGAAAGTAAGTAAAAGTTTAGTATGTAGAATAGTGCGTACTTACCTAAAGAAGCCTAAAAAGATTAGACTAGTAAAAACACGAATCGTTTTGAACCCGATCGGACACAGTTCTTGAAAAACGTGTCTTGGGGCTCAGAATAGTAAAAATATTCTGAATATACCGTTAGACTCGTAAAAATATGAGGATTTCAAAAATATCAGTTTTCTAATTTTTCTGGTAAGTAAAAATAACAGATATCACAATTTTATGTGTATTTTCTTACTATCGGTGTTTTTAGTCATATCTACTTTACATTACACTATTCACTACTATTCTACACTATTATTTTTATCTCTACTTTTTCTTACACCTAGTCTTACAAATACCATAACCTATAACATTTACTTTTTACCTTTCCCATAACTTTATTTCACATCTACCTTACTTAATATTACATTTATTTAACAAAAATACAATACAAAACAAAACACTCTCTCCCTTTGTCAAAGCATGGACGGCGCCCCCCCCCCCCCCCCCCCCCCCCCCCCCCATTCGTCCATCTCAATTTTGTTTCAATTTTCTTTTATTTAAATCACATAAAAATTCACTCCTCATTTCTTATAAATACCCTCTTCCTCTTTCACTACTTTCACACATTTACTACTCATAAATTCTCTACAAAAACTCTCTCAAACTTTCCTCTCAAAACTCTCTCCAGATATCCTCCCAAAACTCTCTCAAAATAATCCCAAAACCACTTTCTACCTACACAAAACTCATAACCACATAACTCTCCAAAAACCTTCTTTAGGTAAACGTTTCTTATTATTTTATTCTCCTCATGTCATGTAACTTTACATGACCATGGTATGAGTTTCTAAAAACTAAATGTTATGGAAGCTACACTATGTTCATGTATTATTCTTGTTCATGGAAATCTATTTATGTTTATGTT
Source organism: Combretum micranthum (assembly GCA_024138025.1). NCBI lineage: Eukaryota > Viridiplantae > Streptophyta > Magnoliopsida > Myrtales > Combretaceae > Combretum > Combretum micranthum. The sequence goes on along the minus strand of JAMXBD010003369.1, from coordinate 71,215 downwards.
GTTATTTTGTTCATATTATTATTACTATATCTAAGTATTATGTATCTATCTATATATATATAATATATATATTCTTTAGAGCATATAAGCTCACTTGCAATTTATTTATTCCATGCAAAGTAATTTATTTATTTTTTTCATTGCAATTTATTTATTTCTTGCTATTTTAAGACTAGTCTCTAGTCTTAGACTTGTCCTCATCAAGTCAAAACAATTTTTTCTTTCTTTCATTTTGTTTTTCTTTTGGGACTAGTCTATTCTTAGTCTCAGGAGCCTTGAAGAAGCTAAGACTCCCAATACTTGACTTTATTTATTATTTTTGTTATTTTTGCTTGTTATTATAATAAGATCAAGCCATAATGATTGTTGTCCAAATTTTTCAAAGCTCTAAAAATACTTGATAAAAAAAAGGATATTTTGTTATTTAGTTATAAGTTTATAAGAAATATAAAATCTATGGTTTAACAAAAATAAATTCATTTCTTTTCAAGTTATTAGAAGAACCCACTACAATTTTAGAAACTACTTTTGTTAGGAAAAGTTTTTAAATCATTCGTGATTCCACTTTGTTTTTCAAAAAGAAAATGATTTTTTATACAAAAATTATCTCTATGAAAAACATAACATAAGAAAGGAATAGGAATTTTCAAACTAAAATCTTTTCAAACAAATGGTCAAAGAAAAATGGTGTAGAAAATAAATAGGAAAAGTAGCACTAATATAGAGAATTTAAAAGAAAATTGCTTTTCGAAAAAGTCAACTAGGAAAAAAATAATAGGTCAAACATAAAGAAATTCTTTGAAAACAAAAGAATCGAAGTATTCATTTTAAAAGATTAATTTCTTGTAAACTATAGATTTCTAAAACACCAAATTGTCATTGTTTTACTTAAGAAACATGGATGCACAAACACTTAAACATGAACAAAGTAGCCATAAAAAGAGGATTTTTCAATTGTATAGATAACTACGTATTTATCAAATAAATTTTGAATGATTTAAAGTTTGAACCAAAATTGTTTTTGAGATAGCAAACTCGTGGTGAATCTGATGACCACTATTTCGGGGCCTAAATGGTTTAGTTTGATAAAAATAGTTTTAGATATTGATAGATCTTTTCGAGTAGGTAGAAATCAGTATATTATATGCGCAATTCCGAGTTAAAATGACCAAGTTATGGCCATTTTAAATTGTAATTCTCCTTTACATGAATTTTGACGTTCTCATGACATTGTTTTGCCAAAATTCAAGAATATCATCAAGAAATACTCATTTTGGGTATTTTCTTTGGCTAGGTGATTCCGAAGAAGAATACCTATACCCCAAAGACTATTTCTATTAAGAGGATTATGTAAGCGACTCATTCGTGTAGAAGAATAGTTGACATGGCATCGTGAGTTTATTTCCTTAAAATACTTTACTTGTTTATGCTTGTAATTTAGTTGCATTAGAATTAAGAAAAGACAAATTGATATATATGTAAGATAATTCTTTCAAAGAATCCTAAGAATATCGAGGCCGGAATTGATTTAATGTTTGTTTTAGAATAACACTTGATTTGTATGAGATTCTTTAATCACCTTAAATATGATAATAATAATGTTATGATATTATAAATAAATGGATTCATGCATACCATGAAGTGAGTCACATTGCATTGGGTTATTATCCTTGGGTGAGAAGGATCGTAGCTCAGGTCGAAAGCAACACTTGGCGGAGTGACCAAAAGCGATTGCTTGACGACATGAAGGAAATGCTTGGCGGAAGATCCGAAAGCAAGGCTCAATTTAAGTAGATTTCATATGCTTGGCGATATTGATCGAAAGTATAAATCTTTTTAACTAAAACTACTTGTTTTGAGATTACGTATCACCAAACCCCGAATGAAGGGCGTAAATCCATTCAAAATATAGTTCCCGAAAAACTATATGCCTTGTTTGCCCACATGTATGTTGCATTCCATTTAATTACTTAAACAAATTGTTTGAATTTTTTATACAAGAAGTTATTTATGGAAATAGTTCTCACTAAGCCTATTAGCTTATACCCTTATAGATATCTTTTGTGGTTCACATATTTGTGGTTGAGGCCACGTGGACCCTGCAGCCAGGTACTTCCCTTTTAGTTAAGGAATTTCAAGATAAAGTTAGTATTGGATAAGTTGTAGAAATACTCTTGTAATAGATTTGTGAATAAGGGAAATGTCCCTAAGTTTCGTAAGATCAATGTTATGAATAAATGAATATTATGAATCCTCTTTTCTTAATATGTTATTATATCTTCTTAAGCTTCATAATTCCATGTATGGTCCTCTAAATTTGTGATAGCACGCCTTACACTTAATATCAAAGCTTTTGGGAGTGGCTGAGTTTGTCATACTTAAGCTTTAATATTGAGTGTGGTGGACTTTTATGTTTAGGGTATCCCTTGGGGCGTGACAGGTATGGTCCCACGACGGTTGAGGTACTAGCTTGCAACCATAATTGGACTCGTGCAGAACGACGGCAGCAAGACTTGAAGGACTGCTCAAGTGAGGAAGACGAGTATTTCAGTGACTTCAACTCATCTGTGGAAAGCATAGCTGTGATCTCTCCGGGGACTAGTCTAGGCCAATGAGCATTGAGTTTACATGTAATTGATTGATATTATTCTACCATGGGTGTTGGTGTTGTAGTCAGGATCAATGAACTATGTAATTCTAGTTAGTTATTTATTGTTTTAGTAGTTAGTGTGCTCATGTTGTTATTGAGGTAATATGTAATGTCTAGCGCAATGAAATTTACTTGTCATCGTTTGCCTGTATGTTAATCAACTACTATATGTTCCGTAATTGTGTTTATTATTTGCTAATCATTGTATTTTATTTGGAAAAATTTTAAATGTTTATTTTGGGTATAAATAAGTTGTAATTGCTTTTGTTGATTTTAGGGTTTTTTTTATTTTTCGATTAATTAAAAAAAAAAACTGGTTCACGGTTCGCATGGAACTAGAACTGGAACCGAAACTGGAACCGCTAGAACTGGCGATTTTCATGAAACAGTGAACCACCCGAGCTCTGGTGGTTCTGGTTTCGGTTTCGGGTCCAAAACCGACCTGAACCATGCCGACCTCTATGTAAGGGCTTATGTTCTACTCATGCAATTTTAGGTTCAAGTGTATTACAACATCGGTGAGATACACGAGGCATGATAGTATTGGAGACACAGTAAGAAACACGATTAGATACATTATTTTGTGCTTATGCCGTGTCCTTTCTCGAATGTCAGTTATAACTGATATGAAAAATGCACAATTGGATGAAGGTGACCATGCTTATTCTATATATTTTTTGAATACTCGCTCAAATGTTTTAAAATATCTTAGCAACTTAAAGTTTATCCTAATTTTAAGGATATATTAGACATTTCACAAGTATAAATGTGTGCACAGCGTTAAAAAAATTCATTATATCATAAATTTCCTACATTAAAAACATAGTTTTTAGAGCCTTTAAGAACAGAGCATCCAAGAGAGAGAATTTGATCAAGAAGATGATTCAAGATTGTTCTTCTAAGGTGTATTCCTTCCATTTTAGTGCTTCACTATAATAGATATGTAAAGACCCAGATTCACCACTTATGTAAAAACAGTGAATTCGAATCCCTAACCACATATAACCTGCATAAATTAAAATATTTTTCTTTTATGCCCTTAAGGCTTGAAACATAGTTCTCACACATATATAAACACATACAAGATACTACAAAGATAGACTTGTAAACAACCCATTAACAAACATATAGAGATATTATAACATTATACAAAATATAATAAAAGCTTTAACAAAACTTCTATATTAATCTATTATAAAAACTTTCATCAAAAGCCATAATCGGTCTCAAACTCCTAGTCATCCAAAAAGTCCTCAAAATTGGATCCAAAATCCAAACTGGTTAAGAACTCATCATCTTCAACAAACCTAAAAAGATAAGGAATGAGCCAGAGGCTCAGTACGCAACAACACAAGCAAATATGAATAGCAAGCACACTTAAACTATATGCAAACGCAACAATCATCAATTTAATTATCTTTGATCATGTGAATAAAACAACATTGGAGTATTCAAACTTCGATTCAAACTTGAGAATCTGGGGGTCCTGAGTAACAACAACCATGGTAGTCAAAACCGGCCCGGACCGGCCGGTTCGACCGGAACCGGTACCAATGCCGGGCCGGGTCTCGCCTAAAATTCGTTTTTGCAACGAACCGGCGAGACCCGGGTTGAACCGGTCAACCCGGGTAGTCGAACCGGTTGAACCGGTCGACCTGAGCCCGTTGAATCGGTCGACCCGGACCGGTTGACCCGGATCCAAAAAATAAAAAAATAAAAAAATAAAATAAAAATTATAAATTTAAATATTTATTCATACTTTATTATAAATTTATAAAATATAATCATTAAATCATATTTATTTAATAATTAATTGATGAATTTTATCCAAATATAGATTTAATTGAGTGATTACACACATATTGATCTTTTATAATTAAATTATCCCTTATATTTTTATTTTTTCGTGACCCCGGTTCGACCCCCGGTTGAACCCGGTCCGACCCCTCGACCCTTAACCCCCTAGCCTGCCCGGGTCAAACCCCGGTCCGGTTCTGACAACATTGACAACAACTACTCTGGGGGTTGATATAGATAGTTCGAATACCTATATCTCCTAAATCTAACCTAAAAGATTAGTGATCTCATTTAGGGTTAATAGCCATTACTCAACTTTACTTAACTTAATCCATAATATAAATTAATTCACATACTCCCATAAACATTAAATTAAATCATATTATTTCCTCTTAAGAATAAACAAATGTTACCCTGATATTATCCACCTTATCAATTACCCACCTAGCGATTTAAAAAGAAGTCACCATTGCATCATGGTATGAAGTTATTGCATCATGACAAAAGTGGCCTAAGCTCCTAACTACCGTGTCATTGTATCATGACAAGGTTGCCGCGTCCCAAACTAGATTTAACGACTCAAGCACAACCAATTTCAAACAATCTTTAATTCATCTTTAGTTAAGTTTATTAGAATATGCCTAATTTAACAGTCACAAGAAAGTTATTACGTACCTGGTATATATAATCGTTTGTATAAAAAAACATGAACCCCGGTGATGGTGTCTATTACTTGACAAAAACTCTAACAAGTTTATTTCCTTTGGTGAAAGAGCCATCAAAACCTCAAAATATAAGTCAGATATATAACTTAGAGGATACTCTAGAAGAATTAGAAACTATCTCAAAATATAATCCATAAGATAAGACAATAGATAGGTTTAAGCAATTGCTTATAAAGTTAAACTCATATAAGAACATACACTCTTTATCCGCTTATATCAAACTCATTTTATTAACCTATTTGAGAGATACTAATTTGGAAGCCCACTATGACTACGAATATCACCCCACCAATATATGGATAGTTATCCCTTGTTTGTTAAAGTATTTTCTTTTCACTTTATTTATGGTCTCTTATTGACAAGGCATCAACAAGGCATATACTTTCAAAACATTTAAATCAATTCAACATCTTATATTTGGAATTACACTTAAGCATAACTAACTTTAAACTCAACATTTAAGGATTTCAAAGATAACTTACATAAAGGTATAGCATAACAAGTATTCATCTAATAATATGATATTAACTTATAAAATCATCATCTATAACTTTAAATCATGTATACAATATAACTAGCTTTAAACATTAAGCACAACACTCATAAAATTCAAATATAATTCATACATAAGCTTAACTTAACATTTACATGCTTAACAAGTTCATTTAAGCCAAGTTGAACTTAAGATTATCAACTAACTTCATTTTGCAACTAACTTCCATAATTAATCTAATTACTTATTAATCTATAAATCCCCTAAATCATGTTAATTAAATCAATTAACTAATATAATACATCACTTATCACTTATCTACCTCATTTTAGTCCAAAAAAATCCATTTGGTAAGCAATCACACATTTAACAAATAAAAACAAGTTTTAAATTTTGTTTGGAAAAATATAACAGCTGGAAAGAGAAGTAAAATTTAAGTATTTATACTTTTTTATTTTGCAAAAACTTAAAACATGAAATTTTTAGATCTCTTTTTAAGATTTCCATAGCAACTTGAATCACCTCAATCAAAGTTTGGATGAAAAAGTTATGGATAATTTACTAACAAGCTGCGGAATAGGGAAATGTACATGACTAGATACACGAATGTGTAGGGCACTAAAACGTGGTAAAAAACGAGTTTTTAGGTTTTATGACATGTACAACACCCGTGTACAAGGTGGGGCAAAGGTTAAAAAAGTATTCAGAAGCTAAAATCTCATCTGCCTCTCTCGTATACGCCCATGTATGTTCCCGTGTACTCTAGAACTTTTAAACGCGAATTCCCCTGTTTTCCTAACTCATTCCATAAACTTTTACATGTTTTAATACAACTTAAACATCATAAAAACTTCATATAACAATTACCACTTCAAAACACAATATCAAACACAAATTCCCCTCATCATATACATCAAACATCAAATTAAATTTACTCCATCACATTAACATCTTTAACTTCTTATCTCATCTCTCAGCAACCATAACCCATGCATAAATACATAACTCAACTCCAACATAAACCAACATAAATACTTTTATCAAAACCAACTTCTCATATTCACTTTCTCGCTTCATTTTGAACTCACCAAGCACATTTTCATGCTTATAACATTATTTAACCCAATTAGCAACGATTCACTTCTCAACACAACATAATTCATGCATAAACACTTCTCATCATCAACTTCATCAACACTCCTTACTTCAAATCTCAAACATCTCTACATTTCAAGTTATATGTTTAGCACATACTACAAATCCTTAAATCATCAATATACTACTCAAACCATTATCAACATATAGAACTCTCCTAACTCATATTTAACATAAAACTCATTCTCACAAGAAAACTTGACTACAAATATACATGTAACAATCAAACACACATACCTTAAGAGGCTTTACATCTTGATGATAAACACTTGAACAAGCTTGTCTTTCTTGAGATTATGGTGTTGGCTTGATAAGGGTTTAAGTTGGCTTGTTGGAAAAAACAATGGAAGGAGACTTAGGAAAAATTCGTGAAGATTGGGGTCTGTTTTGGATGAGTTATTTTTGATAAAAAAAAAAATGAGGCTTATTCTTATCTTAAGTTAACTTTAGGGGCTGCCATAGTGGGTAGGTTTATTTTGTATGGAGTTGGGCTTTTTTGGGACCTAATTAATGTGTTTTTAGGCTTGCAAACATGGCTAAAAATTCTACTATGTAGAGAACATATTTGTTCTTTGTTAACTTATTTTAAACCAAATTTTATACATGTCATTACACATACATCAACACAAGCACCATATAATTATCAATAACACTTATACTGATATGCAAATACACTAATACAAACACATATACTTCACACTAAGTCAATACACGCATCAATTCATATTAACATACTTAACATGTAAAATTTATTTCTTATATGCCAAAAAATTTAAAACAATTAGACAAATATACAAATTTCACTAACACATGCATACATAAGTCATGCACTAGATCCATATATTTAAATTAGTTATGTTTTAGGTTTAGGCCATTTCAAGATGTTTAGTGTTTGTGATAGTTTTGTAATGTAGGAGTAGATATCCATCATCTAAACAACAAGAACCTAAGATATTACTATATGTTGTGTACTCAATTGCATTTTAATGAAAGTTCATGTTCTTTTCAAGTTTGATTATCTGTTTTATATTGTTTCATAAATTGATATGTCTAAAATATTGATTCTATGTCATATTACATATATGTTCATTGAGAAATTGCATATATGAATAGATCTTGCATAATTAGAAAGGTTTGTTTAGGTTACTACAAATAGAATTACAAGAGTCTTCCATTTTAAGTGATTTATATAAAGATTCATTGATCAATAATACAATTCTTGAATTGCCACTAATTATAAGACATTCTAATTAGTAGATTTGTGTGATTAGTGATTACTAGTCCTGAAAATGATACTAATCTATTTTAGGAATCTTATGGATTAAATAGGCACGAATGATCATTGATATTGTCATTGGAAATTGACTTTAGTAATATTCTTGTGGGGAATGTGTCATTTAGATGAGTTGGACAATATTAAATTCTTATATCTTGTTGTTGGTCTATTTTGTAGTAATATAAAAATAAGGATCAATCATAGTTATAATAATAATAGTTAATCTTCAATATGTTTTTAGAGTAGATAATAAAAGGATAAGTAAATACTAATAAATTTTTGAGCCTTGTGGGAGACCCTGTTCTTATCAACTATGCTATGAATGATAGGTATACTTGGCTATATATTGATTGAAAAGAAGGATTAGAATAGTGTATTTTTTAATCAATCAATTAATCACAGAGCGTACCAAGGATCAAATTTCACAAGATAAGTAGAGGATTGAGAACTTGATAGGCTAAACCTAGTTGAGAGATGTGACTTAAAAAATGAAGTCTTCTTTCTTAATTAAAACTAATTGATACTTTTCCTAAACCTATATTTATCTTATCTTGTCATCTAGTAGGATATTGATTCTCTTGGTCCTTGTGGTCATAACTATTTTCATAATAATTATATATATGTACAACACAATGAGATAATAATTAATTAGAGTCTTGCAAACTTAACTTGTTAGGCAGTCCTTATATTATGGGTGCACACGTGATATAACGATTTTAAACCAATTCTACTAAGCTTACTTTAGGGTCATGACAAAACCTAATGGTAATAAAGATACAAGATAAAATCAATTTAGGATATAAGTGCTTGGATATATGATTTGTGTTCCTAGGACACTAACTCTTAATTAAATAATAGTTGGTTACCCATGAAGTTGATCACTAATTAGTTAATGTAACCAAATCAACTCAAACCTATATAATTAATTAGACAATTTGGCTAAATAATATCAATGACATAGAAAACCTAGTAAATATTATTTATCCACAATCGAGTTCAATTTACACAAATGAGTTAATTCCTAAAATAAGATCTACAGCATGTGAACCTTAACATAAAATTAACAATCGAACTAATGCTTAAACATGGCCTAAATGTTTGTTGGTTGCTGCTTGGCTACTGAATCTTAGAAGTGCCACCTTTAGATTAGGTTGTGGGCTTAATCTTAACTATGGGATGATGTGGTAATTAGATGCCTATGTCTCGAAGGAATTCATGGGACAACTTGATGGATAGTCTATGGGGAATTTTGAGATTGGATGATCAATTAAAGTGGAGATGAATTTGCAACGAGTTATATGGAGGAATAAGACCCTTCATAAAGCATTGTAATGGATTGTGCTCTTTGATAGTTGCACATAAGGAGATGAATCGGACAGGCTACTATCATTTTTTTTCTTTTCTAAATAGAGGCTTGTTAATGCCTTTCATACTGGATTTGGGGCCCTTTACACTTCATGTTTATTTAGTGGGAGTCATGAGTACTCCTATGCATTTTGGCATTTCTAGAAAGCTGGAAATGCTTTATTGTTAGAGTCTTTATACATACACCTGTGGTTGTTGCATTAAAATAGACAAGTGTGACATGTAAACATGTGATTGTTTACTACATACTAGGCTCTTCATCGATCATTCTTTTAACATTTTAGGTACTACTGATGATTTATATGTGAATTTGCATTAAGACTCGATAGGTTTTGGTAATGAAGACTATGGTGGATGATCCAATTAGATGAAGTTACACAAGATATGTATTTTATTAATTAAAAGTTGACTGGCAACCCATCTAGTTTAATGAAGTCTTGCATACATCACTTAGATGATGTGCATGGTGAAACCGATATGTCTTGTGTGCTCAAGATGTGATGAATATATTCATTGAAATAATCATTTAACACACATTGGGGGGGGGGGTGTGGAAGCTAGACAAGCAGTTTTACATGGAGTTAACATAGGTTGCACCATTGGCCATAAGAAGTTCAATCAAGTATTAAAATTGATAATATAAAAATTCAAGTAATTCGTTGAAAAATCAACCAAAGTTCAATTACCAAATGCGACATCATCCTTTTAATTATAAAAAAAAAATTAATATCTTTTCTAAAGAATGAAAATTCAACTAACAAATATTTACATATTTTAAAACATTTAAAGAACTATTTTACAAATTAAAAAAAATTAAATGTATATTTTATTGGGAAAAGTACGGTTTTAGTCCTCAACGGTTCGCTACTTTCCTATTCGAATCCTAAACCTATTTTCTTTTTCTATTGGGTCCTTAACTTTTAAAAAAACTTACAAATAAAATTTTTTTTAATATTGTTAGTTTTTTCTATTAAGTTTTCACACTTAGCATATTTTCATTTGTTGGAAATCATTAATTCAAATTAATAAAATAAATTTAAAGAAATTTAATAAAATAATTAAAAATAACTAAAATTCTAATCACCATGAGTAATTCTAGTCCCACTGCCCTTGAACTTCCCTCCCTTTTGGCTCTCAAGTCACAATAGGTCCCTCTCTCTCTTCCTCCCTCCATTTCTTTTAAATTCTTTCTCATATCTCTTCTTTGCTTTTAAGAGTTTTAACAAATCAATGCTATATGCTCAATTTTTAAGACATTATTTTTTTCACACACACAAGATTATATTGTGCTGCAATAACTGAATATTGATTTAATTAAATTGCAAAATCATGTATTATACAAGAGATTTCGAGAATCCCGTTTCTAAATTTTCATTATCACAAAATGCACTGTTGCCTTTGCAGCCATGTTTGAATTCTCTAGAAAGCTTTACAAACCTTCTCTACTGGTTTTGCCAATGATTGCAAAAGGTATAGGAGAATAATTTAAAAAAATAGAGATTGAAAGAGAGAGAAAAAGGACTTGTTGTGAGCAATAATGGAAGGGACAAAGAACGGTGGGACCAAAATCACTGGTAGCAGCAGTTGTTTGTAAAATATATTCTTGTCCTATTTGTTTTTATATAATTTTTTTATTTTTATAATTTTAAATTATTTTTTCATGATTTTTTGTTATTTTTAATTAATTTATTAAATTTATCATAATTTAGTTATTATATTAATTTGAAGTTAACAATTTTATCAAATGAAAATGTGCCAAGCGCCAAAAATTAATGCAAAAAACTAACGACATTAATTGTAAATGTTAATTACTTAAATAAAAAAAAAGTTTAGAACTACAAAAAAAAAAATAATAATGAAATGTTGAATACTAATCTATTTTACTTCAAGTTATGGAAAGGGGATCACTTTTTAGAAAGTCAATTATATTAACTTTGATAAGAAAATGGTTTACCATAATCTTAGATAAGAAGAATTATTTTCCAAATTATTTCCTCTAGAACCCTTTTAAATGGATTCATTTTATCAATTACGAAATCTTTAAAATCAAAAGTTTTCTATACACGATCTTTCTCAACATTGACCATTGAATCAAAATTTCCAAAATTATATGGAGAGTCAATTTTTACTATATATCCATGGATATATTTTTTTTCTTCTTAATTAGATGAGCTCAACATCTATATATTGAGGGCATGAGAGGAAAGCAAAGTATATGTGTCTAAGAGTTTACTAATGAATTATATTGAGAGATTTAGAGGCTTTTGAGATAGCATTAGCAAAAGCTCTCACGGGATTTTTGACATCTTGTTTTCTGTGCAATTTTCAAGTTGAGTTTCTTGTTGAGAGATCCTTGTTATAGTGAGATTTTGTTATAATTGGAGATTTAAACCCTCTCCCTTATTTTGATAAGTGAAAGGTAAATGTGAGAAATGGGTTTGGGGATAAACTAGTCAGAAGAATGCAAGAGAACCATAAAAGATGTAGGAAAAGAAGCTTCTACTAGGTATTTAATTTTGAGATTTGTCTTAAATACAAAACTCACTTGTGATTGGCATTAGAAAGTTATAGTAGATTACTAACGATTGAAATAGTAGTGCTGGTAGAAAGGACGTAGATACATACCTTGTGTATCTAAGTATAACCTCTCTCTACTTAAATTTCTTTTATAATGACTGTTATCTATGTTTAATTAACTTGCATATATTAGTGATTCTTTATTACTAAAAGTGTCCCAATTCTAATGTTACAGCTTACAAGTGTATCCACTATACAATTCAAATGAGATTAGAATTTCAGAAGTTTAGACTTTATTCTAACACGACAAGATTTATTTCGAGGTCATTCTAGTAATTGGACCTTAAACCAAATTTATGTTATGGACTAGTCTCCTAGACTAATGAAAGAATTCAAATGAGTGGACTCAATTAGGATTGTCTTACAGAGATGTAGCTTGTATAAGCTTGAAATAGGGATTGCTAGATTGATTTTCTCTATTCTTAGCCTTGCATGATTTTTCTGCACAAAAAAAGTAGACTCGATAGATGTCTTTTTTGGCTGGTTTAAGCTTTATTGAATTCCAAAAGGTTTATAGAGAATAAAATAAATCTCAATTTTATTTATATCAAAGATGGTCCTTTTTATAAAAGTGTTGACCATTATTTTATATAATAAAAACCTCTAGACTCTGTAAGCTTACATCCAAAACTTATAACTATGTGAAAAAAAAAGGAATATGAATGCGTACCATCGGATCTTCAAAAATTATCCAACAACTACTAACAATATTTAATCTCACCCATGTCATCTAATGATGAATATCAACCTTTAAAATCTATTAAGAAAAGACTCCTCTCCTCATTTGGATTCATTTGACATCTTGCTAAAAATTGAGAATAACAAGAAAGCTCTTCGGAAACATTTTCACAAAAGATCTCAACACCTATTTGATGAAGAACGAATCAATAACAATTGAGTGTGTTAAATTCGATCTTTTATCATATGTACACACTCAAGAAATTGAGTTTGTTTGTTTCTCCTCTTTCACCTCTTCCTAAGACATTTATATGTGTGTCATCATTTTAAGGATCCTTCTAGTTTTTTGTTTTTTTGGCCAAAAAGGCTTCTTCTAGTTTGATCAATATGTCTATTACACGTGATTGCATCACCACATAATGCATATTTAGGTTCTACGATATATGGTCTCTTCATCATTAAAATTGAATGTTTAGATCTCAACATTTAAAAGAAGCATCGTCCGTAGAAACCATTTTACCCTTTTAAAAACAATAACAATGTTTCAAATATTTTTAGTTATTGTTTTGAAAGGTTGAATAATAAGTGTTTAAAAAATACAAGTTTAAGATTTAAAGATTTTAAATAATTAATTTTATGGTTTTCAAAAACAACAACAATGTTTCAAATATTTTAGTTACTGTTTTGAAAGGTTGAATAATAAGTGTTTAAAAAATACAAGTTTAAGATTTAAAGATTTAAATAACTAATTTTAAAGATAAAGTGATTAAGTGTATACAAACATATATATATATATATATACATATATATAAGTGGCGATTTCAAAAAAAGTCTTGAGTTCCAATGATAATTTTATTGAAAAAAGGTAAAACCCACACGATGCATCTGCAATTTCCACAATATAAATATGGCAAACCATCTGGCACCAAACAAAGAAACATATTTTATATATAAATTCATAGTCCAAGACTAAGACTGTAACTATACAACTTGCATGCTCCTTTTCCTCTCTCCTCAAACAGTTTCAGCATCTTCAGATCAGTACCCTAATGGCATCTACAGCTAACACCTCTCTTAAAACCATATCCTCTTTGATGCTCACCGAGGCCCGATCTTCCATCTTCAAAAACACCAAAAGCCTTTCCAGTTTACAGATTTCACAAGCTTTGACCCATCAAAACTTGAGAATTTCGACTGCCTATAAGGAGTTGTCGACAGGAACATGTTCCAGGAATATGACCACGAGAGCTTTCTGGTTATTCAATAAACCCAAGCCTTCACCTGAGGTTCCAAAACCAAGTAAGGACTTTTTAATTTTTTATGCTATAATTGGTTATTTCTCCTTTCTTTCTTTCTTTTTTTTTTTTTTTTTTTTTTTTGAATCTCATTATATAAATTTTAATAAATTTGTGCTACAGTTCATATTTCTTAACCCAATAGTTTGATATGCACAGTAGTTAGTATAGTGACTGTATTTTATGGAAAATTAATTAATTGAGCTATAGTTCATTAATTGACTTCTGAAATAGGGAAAATGTTGACCGAAATGCGGGCATTTGTTAAAAAGTTAAGGTAATTTAATGATAGGTATGCCCATAAAAACTATAAAAATTAAGAAAAATCCCGAATTTTTATAAAATTAATATTTTAACCTCTTTATAAATTTTGAGATTTTGTAATCTTTCATTCAAAGTTATAGCAAATTATTAACAAATGCATAAATATACATAATATTTTCTTTAGAGCAACTGGTCGTTGAGAGCTTTTATGGCATAGCTAATTATTCATCCCTGAATTTCGGTCAACTCTAGGAATAAATCAACGTCAAGAAATTATTACAATTATATACTAATATAAATATTAATTTGCTGTTATATTGAATGAAAATTTTTTTAGTCTTAAAATTTCAAAGGGGTCTAAATATTGCATTTTAGAAATCTAGAGCTTTATGTTGTTTTGATAATTTAGGGAATTTAATTACAATTTACCCAAAGCTGAAAATATGAATTTATTTCCCCCCTAAGGATTCATGCTAACGGAACTCTTTAAAATAGTATTACTTAGGAGCCCAACCTAAGATGAGTTATAATTCAATACATAGATAGATAGAATAAAATGTTGAATAAAATTCAAGAAGTTAGGTATCTATACGGGAAAAATTAAATGATGAGGCAGTTGGGGTTTTGGTGACGTGTTGTACATTTCGATTTCGTTTACTTTCATGGTCCTAATGGTTATGACAGGTAATTAATAAGCTGATGCTGACTAATACAAATTGCAATGTTTTGGTGAAAGAAAGAAAGAGTTGAATTGTGTATACTGTATACTATAAATTTAGTGCTGTCATGATGAATCGGCATCAAATTGATGACTTTGATTAAGGCTAAATCAATTGGATATGGTTTCGTCTAAATAATAATTTGATTGTTAAAATAAATATAATAATTATTATATTAATTACTTTTAATAGTATGATCTTAATTGAATATGAATATAAATTGTCAAATAGTTAACGGGATTGAACTTGCTAAAATTAATAAGGACTATAGAATTTTCTGAAAAAGGACTAGTATTTTTGCCATCAAAACGTTTTTGTGTTCTATAAAATTGGTAAGATATATATAAAAAAGGATCTTTTAAGATTACTTTCTTTTAAATTTTGCAAGTGGCACGTTATTATTAATATTTTTCATATTTTGATTTGAAATTGCTGATCTACCAGCAAAAGTGCAAGAACTTTGTGTGTACGAGATCAACGAGAGAGACAGAGGAAGCCCTGCCTACTTAAGACTCAGCCAAAAATCTGAAAATTCACTAGGAGATTTAGTCCCATTTAGCAACAAGCTTTACAGTGGAGACTTAACGAAACGCCTAGGCATAACGGCAGGCATATGTGTCCTAATCCAACACAAACCTGAAAAGAAAGGTGACCGATACGAGGCCACTTACAGCTTCTACTTTGGTGACTACGGTCACATTTCTGTACAAGGTGCATACTTAACATATGAAGACACATACTTGTCTGTCACTGGTGGGTCGGGAATATTTGAAGGTGCTTATGGACAAGTGAAATTGCAACAAATTATATTCCCTTTCAAGCTGTTTTACACTTTTTATTTGAAGGGAATTCCTGATTTGCCTGCTGAGCTGATGGGGACACCAGTGCCTCCCTCACCTAGTATTGAGTCGACCCCCGCTGCTAAAGCATGTGAGCCTCATGCCACAATTGCAAACTTTACAAACTGATCTTAGAATGTGTAGGTGTGGGGATCCGTCATGTGCAACTTACAATCCATGTGGTATGCTCGTGAGATTCATCCAATAGATCCCATTACATAGTGCTTGTTGAGCAAGTTTGAAGGAGATATTCTGGGCAGAAAATTGATGGCTTTCTCAGTAGGTCAAATGCTAAACTTTAATGGATCATCTCTTTGATTAAAAGTATATACTTTTCTTTGATGATTTCTCAAGGTTTTGATTGATATTTTGTTTTTTACTTTCATTTAGAGTGGTAAGATGAATTATGATGTTCCTTTGAGGAGAACATTGGTGTTGGGATTGTACTAGTACAAACTTATCTTTAGCAAAATGCTTTTGTAGAAATCATACTCCAAAGGGTGTGTTGGGTTAGACTTTTTGTAGTGTAGACATACAAGTGAATTAAACAAGAATGGCCATAGCCTTTTTAATTTAATAATAATGCTCGATCTAAATTGTACTGCTTGACAAAAATTCATTCGAGTCATAAAATTTTGGAGTTTCAGGATAAAGGTAAAAAAATGTCCATGTTTTCAAGTTTAAAAATTTAATATCTTAAGTTTCAATTTTCATGATTTAGTACTTGTATTTTGAGACATTATAATTGTAGTGTCCATTACATGCACATGTTAACAGCTGTTAAGTTAATTGAGTTGGATTCGCATGCCATCTTTCTCTGTTATTTAATGGTGCATAGCTGACAAAGTTTAATTGAGTTGATTCACATGCCATCTTTCTCTTTTATTTCATGGGTGCATAGCTGACAGTTTAGTTCAGTTAGTTCAGGCAAAGAAAGCAATAAAAACTACTATCTGCTTGTTCATTCTTACTTTGATAAATAGGAAATTTATCAATTTCAAAACTTAAGTATCTAATTTTATATTTTGCCAAAGTTTATATGCCTTTCGAAACATTTACCTTAATAAATATCAAAATTTTGTAGAAGGTTCAATAAAAAAAAAAAAAAATATTAGTTTGTCATCACCTGTCGAGGATGGAAACAAAATGACTTAAAATCGGGTGAGTGGAATGATTTTAACAGAAGGATTGAGAAAAATATTTAATGGATAATGCACACCATGTGTATTTATATGTTGTTTGTAACTATAAACTATATGTTAACATATGAACAGGATAGTGGATGGTTTTCAAAATCACTACTAATCATATGACTATGAATTAGAATATCATTGATTATTACACAACATGTGATATCATATGTGATGTATATTATCCACCGAATCATTTATCAAAGAATTGACCTGATTCTAAAATAGGAAAATTTTGAATATGGGGATTATATTTTCAAAACTTAAAAAGAGAAAAGAAATATTTTAAAATAAATTCTTGAAATCTTTGAAAATTAGGCCTGCTTAACAAATGGCTTGTTTTTATATTTTCTTATTTATTTATCATTTTATTCGTCATCACTTTTTATTATCAAAATAACTTAAAAGAAAACAAAATTATTAAAGCATGTGCGAATGATGCTTACTTAGATGCAAATCAACACGAGACTGTTGTAGTGTGCTTTTTCATTAATTGTTTAAGTTTTGAAGTGTTTTTTATTAAAGCTTTTTCCTTTTTATATTTTTCTCATTTTTCAGATGTTTGTTTCATATATATATGTATATATATCTTTTCTCAAAATTTACTTCTATATGAAAATCTTCTTGCTTTTGGAAATTTTTTTTTAACATTTTATATTTAATTTTTTCTTTTCTAAAATATTTTTATTTCTTGAACTCTTTATAAAAGCAAATTCTATAAGATATGCATATGAAAAGCTACTAAAATTGGACGAATCATTTTGTGCCACCAACCCAATTCCTAAACGCCTTGTGTATGAATCTACAGCATCATCACAGTCGACTTTTACATAATCAAGATTAGGAGAACAGGCTTCCACTCTGCTCAGCTTATGTTACAGCAGTCAGATTCAACTTGTGGTATTTGAAAATAAACTCATTTCAGTGGTTCCAAATTGTCCATAAAATGCATAAGACAACTTCAGCAATGTCTTTCCAATCCAAGGACTGCTTCAGCATGTATGACAGCAAATCAAACAGCCAAACGTCCATCCTAACATTAATCGGAAAATCTTCCACTTCAATGCTTAAGACATGACACAATACTCTCCTTGTCCAATCACAGCCCACAAACAAATGTTCCATAGTTTCTTCATTGTCGCAAAAAGGTCAATAGTGCCCATGTATTGCTTGGTTGATTATTACTGATGAAATCACTAATTCCATCTCCTTTATTGATAAGACTTCATATTTTTGTTTTCTTTTAAGAAATGGCACGATTATTATTTAAGAGGTATTTTTAGAAGTCATTTTTCGTTCATTTATAAATTTTTCCCAATTAGCATGTGTGTGTATATATATAACTTCTAACCTTTTTTTTTTTTTTTTTTCATTTCTTTCATTTAGAGCTTTACAATTAATTGTCAAACTCAGAACATCATCTTTCGCCGTAACAATGTCTTTTGGTTTACATTATGCATTTTTAAACGTTGAAGAATAATTCTCGTGTAGGAGCTTCACTCATTATAAATTTGAAAGAAATCGTTTCTCGGTGAAACTTAAAATACCATTACTTAGATGGTTGATTTAGGCTATATATAAACATGTTAAACTTGTAAACTATGCAATCTTTATCTCCAGCTGCAAAACCTTCATGATATTCTATATAAGTTCCCTCATCTTGCACCCTATTAAGAATGCTTAATTTCATAAGGACTTAATATTGAGAACATGAATGCAATTGGGCAAGCCATTATAGAAACCTAATCCTCCTAGCCCGCTAAAAACCTTATAGGATCAAACCCTATAAAGTTTAAGATTGGGTTTGGGAAATCTTTTACAACCCTATAAGATTTAGGCTTAGGTTATGAGTCATTAGTATGACTTGATGGAAACCCAATTCGTTAAAATATAATAAAATTTAAAATAAAAATAATGTTCAATTTGAATTCAAAAGAAAACACTAAAAACTTAAAATCTTTGTCTTTCTCTTGCAACACATATTAATTATGATATAATCTTTGAAGCTCAATTCATAATTTTGTATTTATCTAGGTTAAATTAATATTCATATGTACAATATATTACATAATTTTTGGTTATGTTATGTGTAAAGTTGAGTTTTTACAAATAATATGTTAATTTTTTTGTTTCGAAAATGAGAGTGATATATACATTTTTCATATTATTTGGAGATTTTTTTAATAGCTTGACATAGATTTTATTATTTATTTTTAGGGTTGGACTAAGTTTTTTGTTTCGATTATATGCTTAAATCATTCTTAATCAAGGCAAACAGCGCAGGGTAGATCGACACAATATCATATAGGGGCAAGTTGTGGAATTTTGCTTTGAAATCCAAAGATCAAGTTCTAGATGTGTTTTAGTAATTCCACACTAAAGTGGAAAGAGAAATAAGAAAATAGTTGATATGTTAGAGCAGATAATAGTGGTGAACATAGAAGACCGTTTGAAGAATATTGTAGACATGGGATTAAACTGGAGAAGATAGTTCCAAAGACCCCACATCAGAACGACATTGCAAAAAGAATGAATTGCACCATCACAAAGCAAGTGAAGTGTATGCTATCTCATGCCAAACTGCTTAAATCATTTTAGGGTGAAGCTATAAGGATAGCTATTGACTTGATAAATCTATCTCCCTCACGTTCTAGATAGAGATATCCTAGAAAGAGTCTGGACAGGTAAAGATATTTCTTATGAATACTTATGTGTGTTTGGTTGCAGCGCTTTCGTGCATATTCCTAAAGATGAAAGAGCAAAGCTTGATGCAAATTCAAAGTAGTGCATTTTTATGGGTTATGCACATGATGAGTATGGGTATAGACTATAAGATCCAGTTGAGAAGAAAATTGTCAGGAGTGGAGATGTGGTCTTTATTGAAGACCAAACCATTAAAGATATAGAAAAGACAAAAGTTTCAGGTGAGATCCCTACAAATGTAGATCTAATGCCCTCACTTGAAGATTCTAATAATGATGGGGGAGATGTGGAAGATTCAATTGAACAACCCTAAGAGCCTTATCAGCATATTGAGTTGAGGAGATCTTCAAGAGAGAGAAGACCTTCAATTAGATATAGTCCAGATGAGTTTGTGATGCTAACTAATGGGAGAGAACCAAAATGTTATCAAGAAGCCATGATACATGAGCAGAAAAGAGAATGGGTTAAAGCTATGCAAGATGAGATGAAATCTTTGCAAGAGAACCACACATCTAATTTGGTGGAACTACCTAAGGGTAAGAGACCCTTGAAGGATAAATGGGTGATCACGCTTTTTCTATATATGCTTTTTAAAACTCTTTTTAGCTATTTTTAAATTCCCTTAAAAGAGTAATTTTTAACCAATAGTGTATCGAGTGCATGTGCAGTAATAATATATCGGTGAATACCGAGTCGTGTCAACAGGAAGTGAGGACTAGCTATCCACTTTATTAGTTCTAATTGTAGCTAGGCAAATCATATTTGTTTTTGTTTTCGGTTTTCTTATATAAAACTAAACTACAAAGAATCTTGGATTTCCATCACCTGTAAATTGACTAGGTTAAGAGCCAACAGATCTGAACAATCAATTAAATGTATGCTATCGATCAGAATTGCAACTGTAGATCCAAATTGTTTTTGGGTTTATTTTTTAGCAATCAAGCATCATATAATAACTTCTTTTCCCAAAATAAGCTACTATCCTAAATTAACCAATCAATATTCCCTATTCCTAGGAAATTAATCAATTGACTAATATGTTCAATTTATCAAACCCTAATCGAATTCAAACCCATATGTCTACGTGATCTATAATCCAAATTAGATATTCACAGAAACGATTAGAAAAGAATTTTTCAATTACAACCCTAATCTATCATGAATTCCAAAATCAATCCAAAACACATGATCTGTGAAGTAACATCAACAATTTGAATACAGATAATGATTCAATCAACAACAGGGATCATCAATCAGATAAGTCAAATCGACAGCTTAAAACCCTAATTAAAATCAAAAGATGCAAGCATCAAACATCATCCAATATATGAATATAAGAAAAAGAACAAAATCACCTGGTCAAAATGATTTTGTTCTTGAATTCAAATCCAAATGACGTCTTCCACTTAAATCCCAGTATGGAATCCAAAAACAAATTAACAAGAAAACTTCTTTCGTGTTCTAAACCTTAATCTAGATCTAGGAGCTATAGAAAAGAAGATAAATTTCGTGCTTAGGTTCTTCACCAACAAAAGATACAACAAGAGATGAATATATAAGAAAAGTCTCACGAGGACATACGCTGGAAAGTACACTGGTGAGGTACATTTAGATCTAGGCAGCATTGGTTGAAAAAAATGAATTCTGAGAGCAATCTATGAATGTATGCCAGCTGCTGGTGGTGTAGGATAACAAATTTCCAACATTCATTGAAAACAAAAATCTCTTAAGGCAAATACATAAGTAGCATTTAAGCGGTATGGGGATAGTGTAGGCCTACACCGGCATGTATGCTGGTGGCATACGACTTAATTTTGCCAGTGTACAGTAAAAAACTTGTAGGATGCTATTTAGTTTTAAATGCTAGCAGTGTTGGTTGAATTCTTGGCCAGTGTTGATATTTTTCAATTCTATTCAAGTGCTAAGTCGGCTCAATGCCAGCGGTATAGATCCAACAATGGCTAGCGTATGTTCAAAATACCAAACGCTAGTGAGAATTTCCATTCAAAGATGGCAACATTGGTTTCTCAAATTGCCAACATTGATGCTCTATGATTAAGGCCGACTATGTTGCTTTGTTGATGGTCAGCCTTGATTGGTTTTGTCCCCAAAATTGCATCTGTTACGCCCCATAGGGTACCCTAGACGTAATAGTCCGCCACATACCATATAAGATTCCCGAATTACCGCTTTAGTCTTTCGAGAGCCTCATATAGTTGTAAGGCGTACCTTTACAACAATAGAGTACAAGTCCAAATGGAGATAAAAGCTTAATTTGGCATTCATTAGCAGTAGGATATAATTCATGAAACATAAATAAATATTACAAATTCTAAGGGGCCTTCCCCCGCAAAAGAATAATTAACGGTCTTATACAGTCATCCAAGTCTTAGAAGTTTCCTATGGAAGTCTAAAACATAAATTCCAACATCTAGGGGAAACTCCTAGCTTCTATACCTGTTCAGCCGGGTCACGTCGCCTAAGCCACAAATAGGAAAGCTGCAAAAGGAATGGACTGTAGGGACGTAAGCTAACTAGCTTAGTGATTGTAATCTTCCA
Source organism: Combretum micranthum (assembly GCA_024138025.1). NCBI lineage: Eukaryota > Viridiplantae > Streptophyta > Magnoliopsida > Myrtales > Combretaceae > Combretum > Combretum micranthum. The sequence continues at coordinate 48,930 of JAMXBD010003369.1, read as the reverse complement.
GAATAACATTCATGTCACAACAATTCAAGCAAGTTATTAATCAAGCAAGTGTATGCATCAAACACGTGAGTTCAACATACATATGACCAACCGGAAATCATATGTGGATGGAATTGCGCCCTCCATCCCGGGTTAGCAGATTAACGACTACTGTGATACTAACAATATGCCGTTTATGGTTCACAGTTAACCTATGATTATTCGATGTCGTTTATGGTTCACGACTAACCTACAAATGCTAATGCTCCTTCCCCTTGTGATATGCACATGTCAATTTAGCATTAGTCCAAGTAGTTGATTAAGCCATTTTACTTAGGCGATCAAACAATTTTTCAGACAATCCATCATAGCTAACTACACAACCAAAGTTTATCACCCGGTTTCGATATTCTTAATTGGAGTTCTCACATCATCATCAATCATATAAATTTCCCATTAATCCCCATCATTCATATTCCATTTATTTGACCTACATTCTAGTGCACTACTTTACAAGCACATACAATAAATGAATCGGGAAGAAAAAACTCACTCCGCCATTGGTTCGCCTTTCTTCTAGTAATAATAATCCGGAGGCAAAGATTCACCGTCTACGGGTTCACCTATTCATATAAGAAATACCCTAATAAGTATTCTACCATCTTAGGATACTAAAACTCTAAGAAACTTAGTGAAATCGAAATCGCGTCATTTTCGAAGTCCCGTTTTAAAATGGCCATAACTTGGTCGTTTTAAGTCGGAATTTCGCAAATTTTATATCGATTTCTATCTACTTCGGAAGAGCTTTCTAAATATGAAGTTTAAATCAAGTTTTGAAAATATCTAAGCCTCGGAATTGAGGGATCAGATCTGTACAGCGGGTACATCGATTCCAAAAATGTGGTTTTCATGAATGCACTTGAGATTCCTAAGTACAAAATGAAACTAAATGCAATGGTAATGATTTTCCCTATCATGAATGTCATGATATGAACTCTAATGAGCCTAGGTTCTTATAGCTTTTTAGATTTAAAGAATTTAAATAAACTTTTTCTTAGAAAACCACTTCATGCTATTGTTTAACAAGTGAGTTTACTACACTTGGTCACACCTACATATTACAAGGATTTTCTTTAGGAAAACTCCACTTTATTTAAAGAAATTTTGACCCTTATGTTAGTTATATCCTAAAGCCTTTATTTCTTTAATAAAATCCTCATTTATAAACTTTTAAGTGGGTCTTCTACAAGGGGGTTTCCAAAAATCCGAATTTAGAAAATTCCATTTTCAAGTTGATTCCTTTAGGAAAAATGTATTTTATACTCAAAACTTTAAGTATTTATTATACCTATACTCTAAGGACTTCATTTATTTAAGAAAATACCATTTTTGAAGTTGGAAAAATAGTGTTTTCTAACCATACATCCATTATTACGAATTTTGTCCATATGACTTTTAGCTCAAAACTTCTATGGGACTTCATTTCTTGTTTCCAACATTTTCTTTAGTAAAACTCATTTAGACTCATGAAAAATACTACCAAACATTATATATTACCTATAGGCTCCATTTCTCTTGTAAAATATATGTTTAGAAGTTGATAAAGGTGTTTTTAATCCTAGGTTTCTAAAGTCATCCGAATTTACACAAGTTCATTTCTTGAAAAGTGTTTTCCTTTTTGACTTTATTAACTTATCTACCCATAGATCTATATACTAAGAGGGTTATTTACTAAAGACAAAAGCATCAAAGACTATTAATGCACATAAACACAAAATAATGATGAGATCTTAAATGCCTACATGATTATGAGTAGTAAAATGATAGATCTATTATTTCATATGCTTAAATGAGTTTTGAAAACATAAAAACTATATTTTTATAAAAGATCTTTTGTTTAAAATACTTTTTGATGGATAAACATAAAGCTTTTGGCATGAAAACTCCTTTAAATGTTAGATCTACTTTGTAATGGTTTGGTATTCTTATTTTGACATTTCCTTGTCCCTAGCAAAGGCTCATGGGGTCCTTTGGTTGGAAATATCCAAGAATCACTTAGCCATAACAAAGATCTATGAGTGGAATGAGTAAAAGTTTACTTACTTGAAGTGAAATAGAAGATGAAAAGAGGAAACGGAAAGTTGTGTGAGTGTGGGGGGGGGTGGGGGTGGGGGAGGACTTTGGCTCATGGCAAGGAGGGAAAATGGGGAGGATTTGAGAGCTTTTACACTTTGTAAAAGTTGAAAAGTGAAAGAATAAAGAGAGAGAGAGAAAAAGTAGTTTATATAGCATTGGAATTTAGGTTAAATGGAGTAAAAAAATTGCAAATGGAGCATTGGGGGGGGGGGGGGGGGGGGGGGGGGGGGGGGGGGGGGGGGCATACACGCCGGCCACTATTCATTAAGGGGGAGGAAGTTTGATTTTCAATTTTTTTTTTGATTGATTTAACTTGATGTTTAACTTGTCATAACTTGTAATGAAGTTTAAGGGACAAAAAGCATGGAGAAAAGAGATTGATTTGAGTGATGGTAAGGGTTGAAATTGTAGGGTGTGCAAATAGGTAATATAGGTGGTACTTGTGAATAGTGAGGAATAGTAGACAAGAAATTTAGTTTCGGTAGTAATGAAATACGAATAAAAAGGCTATAACTGTATTTTTCATAAGCGGAAAATTATGAAAAATATATTTTTGAAATCCTTATTTTATTTCGGTTCAAATGAGTACTCATAAATAAATTTTTGAAATTCTAGTTCCGGGCACGTTTTTCTATAATGGGTCTCGGATGACCCGGAATTGAAATTTTCTTAAAATCTGATATTTTCTTGGTTTGAAATATAATCAAGAACTATATTCAAAATTAAATTTTCTTAGAAAAGTTTCTTAATTGGAAACCGAGGAAAAACCGAATTAGGGTTCCTAGTTCTCACTCCAGACTTGAGCTATTCCGGTTTAGGGTTTTGGTTTCCGTTTCTAGGGTTATCTTGGCTACTTGGAAAACCGGGGTTTACAGCATCAAACTCCTATAATTTGCTTGTGTTTATATGATAAGTCCTTCAATGACCTGAAATATCAAAATAAACACTCTTAAGTACCATTTTTATTCGATTTCTATAAAATCTATAATAGTTGAGCATGCTTTGATCAATGAAAAGTTGAGTAAGATATGACTTTTTCAACTCTCCCACACTTGAACTTTTGCTTGTCCTCAAGCAAAATAATTAAGAATACTGGATTGAAATCTGTCATACAAAATACAAATTTTTTTAACATTCTCAATTCAAGCATCTTTTCCTTTTCATTGTTCATGACTTGCATTGCTAGTACCTACTGCTCTGACTAAACTGGGTTCATGTAATTAGATTACTACAATTAAAATTCAGCAGTTAATCTAGATAAAACAAACTTTAATCCCAGTTTTAGCAAAAGATTCTTTTGTTCAAAAGTAAATACACAGTCCTATAAGGAAAAATACCTATTTAAACTTCATTAGACATTTAGTAGGCATATAATCTTAGCAATACAGAGTGAAAGCAAGTGGTATCTACTCTTTCCCTAGAATTGCTCCTTTTTTATTATAAGTCTTCTTTCATTTGAAGCTTTTACATTCATTTTCTTGTTCTTTCCATACAAACATGTACTCTTTTTTCCTTCTCTGTTTTTTTTTTTTTCAAAGTTCAATAATTGAATTTTTGCTTTTCTTCCCTTCTCGTTATAGTGAGTTCGTTGAGTTGGCACCTCACGGGCTCATAACCCAAGTGACCAGGTTTTAAAGGACCTTTAAAGAACTCTTCCTCACTCTAAAATTCAAGTTCAAATATTCTTGAATCAATTACCTAAGTTAGTAGAGTAGAGGCTATGCTTGTTTCTTTCTTTTCTTTTGAATGCAACACAAATTTAAAGACTTTTTTTTTTTTTTTTTATGAAGGATCACTAAGTAAAGAGTTTCTTCTACCTCTTATACTAAGTGTTGAAAAGTTTCCAAAATAACACAAAAGAGTATATACATGCTAACTTTTTCCTAGAAGTAGACCTGATTATTTTTCACTTAAGGACTCAACCTACTCTTAAACTTCCAATTCTACAGCTAAATATAAGGTAAGTTTGTTCTTTAGAGATTTCATTACTTAATTTTAACTAAGTATTCTAATTACAATAGTAGATGAGTAAGGCATTTATCAAGTCAATTTCACTTTCTTTACAAATACTATTAACAATTTTGTGCACAATCTCTAGATTTCATGAAAAATTCTAAAAAGATTTGGCCTAAAATTGCCATATAATGCTTTAGGTCAAATCAATTTAAAGTATGGTGTCAACATTTCAAGTTCAGATGTCATATATTTTTAATCAAAACAACAATTCAGACATCAACAGTTATACTCAACTCCATTCTCCATATCATATTATCCCCTCCTCACACTTAAATTAAACAATGTCTCACCGTTCCTAATTTAGCTCAACAATAGGAAAGAAATAAAGATAAAGAGAAAAGGAAAACTGATACTTTCTCGGTTTTGAAAAGTGATGCAATTTGAATTCCAACCAGTATTACAATAGAGAAGTTCTCCACTTATGTCCATCTTGTAAGTTAATCTCTAGTTGTCTACAATTCATGTGCTATAACTCCTGATTTTCTTTCTTATCTGCACAAATAGGGCACACATCAAAGCTACAAACAAAATCACTAGTCTTTTTTATCATCATCCTTCCTTTTCTTCTCATGTTCTACTCTTAAAGTTTAAGGTGTTGTGTTAGCTTTGGTGGATTTATGGTTCTTTTTCCATCTTTTCATGATATTGACAATGTAATTCTCTATTCCAACCTTAACACCATTTTACTATTTTTCACAGCTATAACAACTCCAGCAATAGTCATGAATGGGCATCCAATGATGAAGTGAATCTCTGGATCTTCTTCCATATCTAGTACAACAAAGTCTACTGGAAATATGAACTTTTCTACTTTTAAAAACACATCCTCAATTACCTCTCTTGGTCTTTTGATAGAGCGATAAGCCAATTCAATTATCATCTTAGTATTCTTAATTGCATCCTCTAATCCTAATTTCATTGCCATAGAGAAAGGTATCAAATATCTGCTTGCAGCAAGATCACAAAAAGTATTCTTAAACTAATTATCTCCTATGGTGCAATCTAAAGCGAACTTGCCTAGATTGTTCAATTTAAGGGGAAGTGAATCCTTAAAAGCTTTAGTACAAGCCTGAGTTAACATAACTATCTCTCTCCTATTCATCTTTCTTTTCTTGCTCATAACTTCTTTTAAAAAGTGCTTATACTAAGGTGAGTCTTCTAAAATATTAGCCAAAGGAATATTGATTTCTAGCTTCTTGAACACTTCTAGGAATTTCTCAAAATCCTCATCATCTTTCCTCTTCCTTGATCTTCTTGGAAAAGGAATTGATGGCACATATGATCTGACAGTGGCTTAGTAACTATAGTAATATGCTCCTGTTGTACCACATCTTCTTTTTGTTGTGATGTAGAAGCCAAAGTCTCTTCTTTTTCAACCCGCTTGCTTGTTTCTACTTTAATCTCATTTACTTGCTCAATTGGGTTAGAAGGCTTCTCAAGACTTGCAATTTGCTTTCCTAACTTCTTAAACCCCTCTACGGTCAGATTTGCAAGCTTTTCAATAGCTAATTCCCAAGCTGGCTTTTCTTCTTTTACTTCAACCTCAATTGCCACTAAAGAAGTCTTCTCTAACGTTTCTTCTCTTGACACAAAAGCTTCCTTTTTCTCTTTTTCATGCCTTTGATTGTCAACTGGGGTTTCTTTTTCCTTTCCATGACTAGATTGCTCCCAATCTTCACTTGTGTTAGCAAGTTTAAATATAGATGAAACTAATTCTGTCAAACCTGCTACCCGAGTCTCCAATATTTCTATGACAGCCTATTGCTTCTCAAACTTTGCTTCCCATTTCTGTTCTAAACTCCTCAATTTCTTCAATAGTTTTCTCTCTTTACATGGATCTCAAATTGTGGGGATAGGAGAAAAGTTAACAACATTTTCTTGTCTTGGAGTCTCACAAGTGTGGTGATAATCTTGAGTTGAAGTACTAGGATCAAATTCTTGCATACCACCATGATATTGAGAGTTTTCATGTGATTCACTATACTACGAACACACTACCGGATGAGAATTGTATGGATCAGTGTACTGATTTCCTATCAACTCTTCAATCATTACAAATTTCAATTCCAGTGACATTAATGAGAATTTCCTTCCAGCAACTGACTCTATCATCATCTTATCATGAGCACCTATTCCATTAAGGAAAAAATTCAGCTAAGAGAAACAAGATGGACCATGATAAGGACATTGAAACATCAAATTATGGAATTGTCCCCAAGCGTTTGAAAGAGGCTCTCCCTCATATTACCTAAAATATATTATCTCATCATGAGGTTCTAGATTATAGCAAAATAGGAAGACTGGTGCTTGTTGATTATCCATCTCTTATCCAAGTAACACCTACAAAGAATAAAAGAAAAACGAGTAGAAATATACAAATAGACTAAAGACTAGTATATATAGGCAAAGAAGAAAATATATATATATATATATTTTGCAATTTTTCTTAGGTTTTTCAAATAAAAAGCTTAGTCTACAAAAGTTCCAAAATTGAAAGTGGTACTGTTCACTCCCTGGCAATGGCACAAAAAACTGATCACGCCTTTTCTATATGTGCATTTTAAAACTCTTTTTAACTATTTTTAAAATCCTTTAAAAGTGCAATTTTTAATCGGCAATCTACCGAGTACGTGTGCCGTAATAATATATCGGTGAATATCGAGTCATGTCCATAGGAAGTGAGGACTAGCTATAATTGTATCAGCTCTAATTATAGCTAGGCAAATCAAATTTGTTTCTATTTTTGGGTTTTCTTGTAGAAAACTAAACACAAAGAATCTTCGATTTCCAAAACCTATAAATTAATTAGGTTAAGAGCCAACAGATCTGAACAATCAATTAAATGTATGCTATCGATCAGAATTGCAATTGCAGATCCAAATTGTTAATAGGTTTAGTTTTTAAGCAATCAAGCACCAAATAATAACTTTTTTTTCCTAAAGTATGTTATTAACCTAAATTAACTAGTTAATGTTCCCAATTCCTAGAAAATTGATCAATTGACTAATCTATTCAATTTACCAAACCCTAATCGAATTCAAACCCATATGTTTATATGATCTGTAATCCAAATTAAATATTCACAGAAACGATTAGAAAGGAATTTTCCAATTATAAACCTAATCTATCATGAATTCCAAAATCAATCAAAAACACATGATCTATGAAGTAACATCAATAACTTGAATACATACAATGATTCAATCAACAATAGGGATCATCAATTAGATAATCCAAATCTACAACTCAAAACCCTAATTAAAATCAAAAGATACAAGCATCAAACATCATCCAATATATGAATATAAGAAAGAGAACAAAATCACCTTATCAAAATAATTCTGTTCTTGAATTCAAATCCAAATGACGTCTTCCACTTGAATACGGTATAGAATCCGAAAATCAATTAGCAAGAAAACTTCTTTAGTGTTCCAAACCGTAATCTAGATATAGGAGCTATGGAAAAGGAGATAAATTTCGTGTCTAGTGTTCTTCATCAACAAAAGATACAATAAGAGACGAATATATATGAGTCTTGCTAGGACATACGTTGGCAAGTACACCGGCGGTGTACATTTAGATCTAGTCGGCGTTGGTTGAAAAACAATGAATTCTGAGAGCATTTGTGACTGTACACTGGCGATATAGGATAACGAATTGCCAGCATTTGTTGAAAACAAAAGTCTCCCGAGACAAATACATAGCCAACATTTGAGCGGTGTGGCAAGGGTGTAGGCCTGCACCGGCATGTGTGCCGACGGCATAAGACTTAATTTTGCCAGTGTATGGTAAAAAACTTGCAAGATGCTATTTAGTTTTAAATGTTGATAGTATTGGTTGAATTCTTGGCTTGTGTTGATGTTTTCGATTATGTTCAAGTGCTAAGTCGGCTCAATGTCGGTGGTATAGATCCAATAATCGCTGGCGTATGTTCAAAATTCCAAACGTTGGTGAGAATTTCCATTCAAAGCTAGCAGCATTGGTTTCTCAAATTGCCAACATGATTCTCTATGATTAAGGCCAACTTTGTTGCTTTATTTATGGTTGGCCTTGATTGATTTTGTCCCTAAAATTGCATCAAACTCCTCTAATTTTTTGTGTTTGTTTGATAAGCCCTTCAATAACCTGAAATATCAAAATAAGCACTCTTAAGTACCATTTCCATTCGCTTTCTATAAAATCTATAATAGTTAAGCATGCTTTGATCAATGAAAAGTTGAGTAAAATGACTTTATCAATGGGTATACAGATTGAAGAATGAAAAAAAAATAGCTCATAACTAAGGTACAAGGCAAGATTAGTTGTGAAGGGGTTCAACAAGAAGAAAGGTATTGATTTTGATGTGATTTTCTCACTAGTGGTGAAGATGTCTTCCATTCGGTTGTACTCAGTATTGCAACCAATTTGAACTTGGAGATTGAACAACTGGATGTAAAGACGACATTCCTTCATGGCAACTTAAAGGAAGAAATCCATATAGAGTAGCCTAAGGGGTTCAAGGTCAAAGGGAAGGAACAACTTGTTTGCAAATCGAATAAGAGCTTGTATGGGCTGAAACAAACTCTAAGGTAGTGGTATAAGAAGCTCAACTACTTCATGTTTAATCAGGGTTACACCAGGATTGCATCAGACCATTGTGTCTTTATAAAGAAGTTTGGCGATGGTGAGTTCATTATTCTCTTATTATATGTTGATGACATGTCGATTGTTGGCCATGATACCAAGTAGATTCAAAATCTGAAGATTGCGTTGAAAAAGTCTTTTGCATGAAAGACTTAAGACTCGCATGCCAAATTCTTGGTACAAGAATCATTCATGATAGAAAGAGCTAGAAATTATGGTTATCACATGAGAGATACCTAGAAAAAGGTGTTGCAGAGATTCAATATGAGCAAGGAAAAACATGTTTTTTCTTCACTTGTGAGTTACTTCAAACTCAGTATTTAATAGTGTCCTAAAAGTGAGGTAGACAAAGAAGACATGAAAAAGGTTCCTTATGCTTCTGCACTTGAGAGTCTAATGTATGTTATGGTATGCACTAGACCGCATACTACTCATGCCGTTGGTATGGTTAGTCACTATCTCTCAAATCCAGGTAAAGAGCATTAGACCGCCGTTAATGGATTCTTAGGTATGTCAGTGCACTTTCAAGTTAAGTTCACTGTTTGATGGCAGCAAACTTGTATTAGAAGGGTTTTTAGATACTGATATGGCTAAAGATCTTGATTCCAGAAAATCTACTTCAAGTTATCTAATTACTTAAGTAGGGGGAGTGATGTCTTGGCAATTTAAATTGCAAAAGTATGTTGCACTATCCACCACTGAAGCAGAATATATAGCTATGATTGAAGCTTGCAAGGAACTCTTGTGAAATGAAGAAGTTTTTAAAAGAACTAGGTCAAAAGCAAGAAGACTTTAGGGTGTTTTGTGACAACCACAATGCTATACGTCTCAATAAGAATCCAACATTCCATTCTAGATCCAAACACATTGATATCTCGTATCATTGGATTTGTGATGTATTGGAATCATAGCTTTTGAAGCTAGAGAAGATCCACACTGATGATAATGCTTCGGATATGATGACTAAAGCTTTACCCAAGGATAAAGTTGTTTATTGCAGACAGACAACAAGTGTGATGGAACCCCCCATATGTGTTGGAGGGGAAGTATGTTGGGTTATGGATCCAACTCATATGGGTCTATAATAGAGGAAAACCTAAATATATATTATATATATTTAGAAGATTTTCAAAAACAAGAAAAGCTGGCGTTTGAAGGACAAAGCCCATGGGACTACAAGTAGATAATCACTGACCTTGAAATGTGAACTGCCTACTTGGATACACCGCTGACATAGACAACAATGCCACTAGAATTTAGCTGGGGTTGAATGATGCTGGAGAAAAACAACATAGCTAACCTTAAGCCGACTTACACTAGCATATATATGTGTGTGTGTGTGTGTGTGTGTGTGTGTGTGTTGTGGTGTTTTTTAGGGTTCACAATGGTGTGATATTATTGTATCACTCCTAGCCATTCCTAAATCCTAGAGAAAGAGACGCTGTTGTTGATTGTTATGCACCGTTTGTGGTGAGAATTTGTGTGATCCACTGGTATTACTAGTGAAGAAAGACAATTGTAATCCCATTATTATTAATAGTGGAAGAATTCGTGCATCCGTCCTATGGTTTTTCCCCAATTGAGGTTTTTCACATAAAATCCTAGTGTTATTATTTTTATTTTGTAATTTTTATTTTAATTTATTGTGATCGCTATAGGCAAGAAGAAAAAGTCAATGTGATTGTTTCTAGGTTATTAGAGATTTTTTCCTAACACTTCATTATCCAATTTCAGGATAAACCTCCTTGTAAGGTCCAAGACTATTTGACATGGTAAGGTGAAATCATAAATCCCAAATTGGTTCTTCTTTTTATAATGTGAGATACTTTTATATTCACATATGTAAAATTTCAGTCCCACTAAGTATAATCTTCATAGGAGCATTTGGTTCTTCTTTAGCTACATCAATATGACTATCTAGCTTAGTCAAATTATAAGCTTCGTAAAACTTTAATATTCAACAATATATCCTCACTTGAAAAATGTTCGTTGAGAGAGGTGGCCTCCTTTGGTTATAATATAGTTATAATTACATCAACATTTTCACCTAGAAATTGATAACTCTTCGAATGTTCGAAAAATTTAATAAAGATCCATTTCCTTTTCTTTTAACCTTAATTTCCAAATTGATTAGGTTTGATTTTCTATTAATCCATAAATTCAAAGGTGTAGAAGAAATGGTAAAGGAAAATATTTCTTAAGGTATCCAATTCAGTACGTATGTAGCAATTAAAAGGACATCGCTTTAAAAGAGGGTGGGTGAATCTGTTTGTGCCGTAATCGATCATAGCTATTCCCATAATAATAATAATAAGCATTCTGTAAAATGCTCATGCTCCTATCAACTTGTAAAGCCTTAAGTTCTTATCTAATTGATTCACAACTAAATTGATATATTTTTTCACAGCTATCAACATGGTAAATCCTTATGAATCAGATTACACCATAATCATAGGAAATAAGTATCCATTTTTTAATCTTAGATATATAGAAAGGAAAATTTTATGGTTCTATAGCGGTTATAATGGGATTGATTCCATCACATGAATAAATAGTTCAGGTTTTAAAGTGTATTAAAATGTAATGATTGTAAAGGATATATAGATTGAGTTCCTTTGGAAAAATTTGTTATCGTTGATTTGCGAACTAAATAATACTTGCATGTATGCAGTTCAGTTAATAGAATGAGGCAAATGTCTTGAAGGAAAAACATGAAATTATAATTGTGAAGAAAAAGTTTCCAAATATACGTCAACATCATAACCTGGAATTGAGAGATTCCTACCCCAATGTGTTGGAACAAAAAGTATGCTCTTTTGAATATTAGGCGTTAAGAGGTCATGAGGGAGGAAAAAGGCATTGCGAACCTTCGAGTTCTTCAACTAGCAAGTTATTTCCTTTTTACGATATCGTTCTACGGCTCTAGTACGTATCGATCTTTATCCACTCAATATTGATGATTCTCTGTAAAAGTTAAATGATCTCTGGCCGTGACATTCTACTTTTACCCTCTTTAACTTTAATTTTTTTAAGCCTATGATATCTCTTTTCAGTCAAAAATCCAGAAAACGGCGGGGTGGAGTGTGTGGGGGGGGGGGGGGGGGGGGGGGGGGGGGGTGGGGGTGGAAGATCCAACAAACAAAGATGAAAAACAATAAAAAAGGAAGATAGAAAATTTGGGAAAATCTAGAAAAAAAAAATTTCGGGAGTGAAAAATATATTTTAGAGTGAGAAATAATGTTTGTTTTTAAATCAAAGAGATTTTTATAATTAAAGTACCCATATGCGACTTAATGAATATGGATTTACCATAAAAATCACAGGTTTTCTGAAAAATTCATTTTTCTTGTGCCCATTCCCTGGGCTGCCCTCTCTCGAAAACATATATATATATATTATTTAAAAAAACAATAATATTTGAAAAAAAAGTTTATTTAAAATATCAAAGATTCAAATGGTTATTTATAATTGGCTGTTAAGAAAATTTAAAGAAAATTAATTAAAAAATAATCAAAACATTAATATCTTAAATAAATTTTGTAAAACATTGATATTCTCATATGATTTACTTCATAAAATATTGATTCCTTATTTTAATCATTTGAGATGCTGATAACTTTAATGAACTTATTCCAAAACGGTGATACTTTTTTGTATAATTTATCATATATATATATATATCTGCCAAACCAAGTCTCCAATATAGTTTTGTACTTGGTCTCCAAAAAAAGGTAATTAGTTACCCTTATTGTAAATTCTGTCAGAAGGAAGGAACTTTTGAGCTTGTGATTTTATAATGGCCTTCATAAAACTAGTTTGGTTTGCGAATCTTGGCTTAAGGATAGATTGCACCCAAGTATCAACGCTAGATGTTTGGTTCGATATCTGTGTAAAGGGAGTGAGCAACAAGAAAGAAACAGTTTTCTTACATTGCTTAGTGTGTACGGTAATATGAAACATTGGACAAGTAAATGTTAATTCGTGTTCAATGGTGAGGAACCAAACATAAAATGCAACTATTATAGCTTCTCAAAGAGCCGCTGAGATGGAAATTGCACCAATTAAGACTGCCAGCGCCTGACCATGGATGTGCTACAATCATAAAGAACTCTAAGTTTGCTACACTTAACATGGTCCATCTTTATTACACATGGAATCCAATCATGAGATGACGTCTGTTTCTATGGAGATGATTCCCTTCCACACTATAGTTACTGCACCGTGATAGATTGTGTGGAGCAACTAAATACTCACAACGAAGACAACTCACAATCAAAGGAGGCTGATGTAGGCTGATGTGCATGTAGCTTATGCAGATGTGCTCCTTTGATTCTCCTTTGATTTGTGTTCATTTTCTTAACATTACATGTAAAACATGGAAACTCCAAGCATAATCCTCAATTTTTGAACGTATGCCATTCGAGTAAAATTAACTACCAATGTGTTTAAATGTCTTATTGAACCCAAAGTGTGCAACCACATGTGAAGCATGAAATTTGTTTAAAATTTTCAGGATCAACAATGATTGAGGCACAAAAAATAATTTGTTATTAAAGAACTACAATTTGTTCTTCCATTCAATCTTTTGCTTAGGGAATCTTCCAGCTTTCAAATCATCAATCAATTGCTTATATGTCTTGTTTGCCCATGTGATTGTTGCATTTCATATGGATGATTAAATCAACTTGATTGTAAAGTGTCATATTATTTCCTAAGGTGAACAATACAATAAAAAACTGGCACGGATAAGGCCAAAAAGGAAGTATCGTCATATTGTCATGATAACCCATCAACAATGACATTCTCCACTCTACTTTTTTAGCCAATGTCATCATGATCATACCCTGGTAGTTTAGTGATATATCTTTATTTCTTAGTTGTTTGAATTACCTGAGAAAGAAGTTATTTCAAACTTCTATGGTCAGTTCTTATGACATAGTTATTCCTAAGCAAGTATTGTCTCTGCTTCTGCACTATCTCAACTAGCGCATATTATTCTTTAATACAAGTACAAGCCTTCATAAGATGTGGAGAAAGTTTCTTACAAAAATATGCAATAGGGTGGCATTGCTGCAACAACACAACCCCTATACCCACCCTTGAGGCATCCATCTCCACAATAAAAGCCTGATTAAAATAAGCTAAAGCCAACACTAACGCATCAATTAAAGCCACCTTAACCTTAGTAGACTATTGAAATCCTTCATTCTTCAATAAGTCTTTTAAGGGACTAGCAATGTACATAGCCCTTAACAAACTTTCTATAATAATTTGTTAAACCTAGAAAAGCTCTCAATTGCTTCACATTTGAGGGTGTTGCCCAGTTTGCCATTACTTCCACCTTGAATGAGTCTAGTCAAACTTCACTTAGAGGCACAGCATGACTCAAATATTCAATGGTGGTCTATGTAAAAGAACACTTACTTTTCTTAAGATAAAGATGATTATCCGAGGTTTGTAATATAGTTGTCAAATGTTGTAAGTGCTCTACCATTGACTTGCCGTATATAAGGTTGTATAAAAAAATGATGACAAATTTCCTTAAGAATACTTGAAATATCATGTTCATTATAGACTAAAATATTGATGGAGCATTGTTAACCAAATGGCATTACTAAAAACTCATAATGCCCTTCATGGGTGCAAAAAGCTATATTGTCCACATCCTTTTGATCCATTGAATTTGATGGTATCTTGACCAAAACTCCAACTTAGAAAACAGAGAGACATCCCTAAGTTCATCAATTAACTCATCTACTATAGGAATTGCAAAGTTGTCCCAAATTGTTACTTGATTATGTGTACTATAGTCTATACAAAATCTCCTGCTTCCATCTTTTTTCTTGACTATAACACTTGTGAAGAAAATGCACTATGCTTTTTGTATGACACCTTGGAACAACATGTCTAAGACTTGCTTCTCAATCTCATTTTTCTAAAAAAGTAGGTTTGATATAGTTTGACATTGACTATAGGAATATTCGGTTGCAAGTGAATCTAATGTTAAATGTTGCATAGAGGTAGCAAGGATGAGGGTGTCTTAAACATACTAGAAAATCTGCTTAATAATGTTGTAAGAACATCATTGGTGGTGGTTTTCACTGATGTAACAATCAACTTTTTGAACCATCAAAAGAAAAAGAAAAAAGGAAAAAAAAAAAACTCCATAGTAAGTTTGGAGCAATTTGTGGTAACAGGTCCTAATGTATTCAACCATTGAATACCATACATGACCTTAGCTCTTTAGATTGGTAGGACATAAAATGAGTAAGGTGTATTTTGGAATCTAGATTGTGTTTGGATTAGTGTTTCTGATTAAAGAAGTGTTTGAAATTATGTTTGGAGTACCATCAATATGTGGTTTAAAAAATTGTAAAGTTTGTGACGATTTTGAAAAAGAAGATAAAGATGATGAATATGCTTTTGAAAATGGAAACTAATCATTATAATTATTCTCATACATTTTGGCAAGCTAAATAACTTGCATGAGATTGAGTGTTTTTGCAATTTGAACTTCTTGTTTATACAGGGTTTAAGACTCGATGTAAAAAAATTGAGAGAAATATGTAGATAAGCCAACAATCTATTTAAAAATGATTTAAACAGTAGTTAGTATTCTCCTACTATTCTAGTTTGTGTAAGTTTGGATAGGTTACCTTGAATGTCTTCATACTCGGATGGGCCAAAGAGTATTTCAATGGCTTGTTGGAACTTGGACCAAGAACTGAGCTACTTATTGTTAAACATGCATTATGCTAGTCCAACATCTTCTCCTCCATTAAAAGTGATGCAATTGCTATAAATTGCTCATTAGGTATACCTTGAAAATTAAAGAATTGATCCACCTTAAAAACCCATCCTATTGTATCTTCGCCTATAAAATTTGGAATCTAAAGCTTGATTCCTTTAACAAGTTTTCTGCTATAGTCCCTCCATTAATAGAAGATGATGAACTTAAAATATGATCCATTTGCTTATTAGCTATAGGGGGCTAATTCTGATTTATAGTTTGAAAATTCTTGGCCAATTCATCAAATTTCTTGTCTATCTCAACCCTTAATGCTTGCAGCAATGTGGTTTGCAATTAAGTTGTTGATCTATCCAATTGATCCTCCATTGCTCCCTACCTTGTTGATGGAGACATAACATGAGAGTACCAAATTATTACTTAAGCCCACTCACTTATAACTCATAGCCTTACTGTTACCAACCCTAATATATGAACCTTACTTCTAAAGTCTTCTTCTTTCTTTATCTCCTTTTAGGTAATACAAAACCCTACCTCCTATTGTTTTCTTTATTGCTCTCTATTTCTACCTTACTCGATGCTAATCATTTGATTTGTTTGCAAGGTACAATCAAGAGATGCTAGAATAGACCTTGTTCAAGTCAAATCTCAACTCCAAGTACCTAGAGGCACAACTAATTTCAGAGAATAAACTAGTATACCCCTTCTATTTTTTTCTTTACTATTTATGCTTATCCAAATGCATAGTTGTTACAACTATGTTAAGTTATAATTTCTTATAAGCAAAAGCTTTCATAAGGCTGACTCTAATTAGAGGCAAATATCTTATCCACTATAAGAAAAATGTGTTTTAGAGATAAAATTTCTATCTCTGAACATAAATTTTTATTGTAAAAATCATCATTGCTGATTTTATTTATAGAAATATAAGTTATTTTGGTAGTTTTCAGTCGCAAAATTTTTGCCTTTGAAGGTCATTGTTCTTATAGTGGTCCTAAATGAGGTCTTGTCTATGCATAATGATTTCTAACAAAACAAGACAACATATCTTGGATTTGACATAAAATTTAGCCTACTACCAAAATCCTATTGATATATCATACTAAATCTTACTAATGGACATGTTAATTGTCTTGTATTCACTGGGTCTAGAAATTAAAGACAAAGGCCATATCAAATTCCATATACATAAACATAGCATTATACATAAAATGAACGTAATACTCTAAGATATCTATTGTCACTCCCAACTATCACCAGAAATCCTAAGAAGGGAAGATTGTTGAGATATTGAAGATCCTTGAGCATCTCAAATTATAATATAAAGTCATTTATCCTTCGAATACCTAAGTATATGATTTAGGTGGAGGTAAGGACTATAATTTTTTGAGAACTTGGTACAATGCCATGCGCTACTTATGAGAGAAGAGCATGGCTTAGCATATTTTCAATGTTGAAGTTCTCAAGTTCATGTTCCCAACATTCACATGCTCCTCAAGTATTAGTCTAATCTAATAATACAATAAGAATTAAATTTTATATGTTTGCTAGATTTTCTCTACTATTTATGGTATTTATTTCATATTTTTTTTTTCTTTTTCTTTTATGTGTTTTTTTTTTTTTGCAAGTGTGCCACAATGCTTTTTATATTGGGAACAACATTAAAAGTTGTAATAAGTGTAGTGAGGGGTATTGCTTATATCTGCAAACAAAATGCCGGGAAACTTTGTCATGGGAACTTGAATTACTCCAATGTTTTCATAAACTCTCAAGGATATGGTTATGAATTAAATATTTGTTGCAACACATCGAATGGGGTATTAATAAAGCCTTATTCATCTTCATCTTATGATGTCCCAAAGTATCCAACGATGAGAGAGGCATCACAAGCATCACATATTTATAGATTAGGACTTTAATGCTAGAGCTACTCATAGGTAAACACCCCCCAGACAGAAAAAGAAGTAGTAAAGAGCATAATCTTAAAAGTAAATTATGATTTAACAGATGGTACATTTAGATTCCATGTGTCATGGCCCTATGAGTACCCTAACTAGTTTACATAATTGTAAAACAAATTAATGCCATTAAGATTCTCATAAAACTTGTAATTTAGGCCATTAAAGGAATTCACCATTACATAACCTAACTATCCTTCAAGGGATTGTGATAGGATCTTTAGTTGCTTTGATGAGAAACAATGTATATATGCAAATTATAGCTTAAAATAAAATCATCAAACTATACTATCAATTATTAACATATTACATACTGAATTCCAAGAAAACATGAATAAAAATACTAAGATTATTCTATCAGGACTCCTCCATTTCTCTATAGCTAAATCTTGATTCCTATGGGAGAAAAGCTCCTGATAGAATAAGCCAAGGCCTCAAGCGGACCTGAAAAATCTATGAGAGTATGAGCTATACCACGGCTCAGTGATGTAACCAAATCATATCATGTATCAAGCAATCAACAAGTTTTCTCTTTAATAATCATATGTGATGCAGCAATAACATATATGTACAGATATAAGCTTAGACAATTGGAATCTGAACATGATAGAGATTGATGCCCTCTCCATTAGGGTTAAAGGAACCATTCCATAAATGATCTGCCTTACTTAGAAGAATCTAAGAACCAAGACAGAAAGGTACCATAAAACAATTTAAAAAGTTATTAATTCAAAATCTTGGAACTTAGAAACACAATCAAGTAAAAGTCATTTCTTATTGATACCATAGATGGCGTTCCTTCTAATGCCACTTAATTCCCATGGAACAAATCGGAACAAAGGTACTCCTATAAAAAATAAGAGATTTTCAACTAGAAAACCAAGTGTATTACTAGAGATCTGAAATGCTAATACATAGTAGGCTTTCATACTTTGAATGTAGAGGTGCAGGAATGCAATGCATGATAATTTATTATTAGTCCAAATAATCAATAATCCATTCATTTGTGATCAAACAATATCAGATACTTCTATCATGTTCATTCAGCAATAGCAAGCCATTATCTTGTCACTTATTATAGCATACTTTAATCCAATCACCCATACATTGTTCAACACGCAACAACCCAATCCCAAAGCAATCTGCACATTCATTCATTTCTTTTCTTGATAATTACAGTGTAGCTATAGTTACAAGCACATACAACATGATAGGTCAGAGTTACTCATCGGTCCATCTTAACTGTTATAGTAACCAATTGGAAAATCTAAGGATGACTGTAAAGATCCTAATGAAATAATAATAATGTGTTTATTACCAATGACATAGATTGGGCACTAAACATAGCGGTATCCATAAGACTTAATTGCAATTTTACATTTTTTGTTGCCATTTGCTCATTTCTAGTTTGTTTTTAGCTTATAAGTAATCATTTCGAAGCTGTTGAATTCTACTATCTATTTCTCATCTTGTTTTGATGTTTCAAGCAAGTTACAGTAGAAAATTAATCCCGCATCAATTTACATTTCTAAAGATACAATGAAATCTAGCTTTGATCATAACTTACTCATTTTAACTCGGATTTCTGCAAATAAATAGGCATTAGAAAGCTCATTTGATCTACTTTCTGGATCTTTAATCATTTCTTGTATAGGATACATGTTTTTTCCCATTTTTCCTAAGGAATCAAATTGGGTCGTAATGTTGATTCCAATTCATTCAATAGATGCTCCTTTGTCTTACTCATATAGCTATCTTTCTCTATATTTTTTAGTTTCATTGTGTTTCTCTCATTCTAAAACTAATTTTATTCCAATGTTAAGGGTTGTGTCTTTGGTTCTCCTAAGCTTATGTGGAAGTCCATTTGACTCCTTTATTGTTTATAGATGTTAAGCTCATAATATAGGTTTTCTTGAATTCAACAAAATTGTATGACCTGAAATCACTTATGGAGAAAAAAAACTTCATCTCCCTTCATGCCTCTAGCATTCATTCTTTTATGCTTTTATAGGATAGATCGAGCTTAGTATTACATAAATCATTCATGTTATGACTTGATCTGAGAAACTTATCATGCATAATCAAACATAATTCTCATTTTGTTCAATAATCTAATCCCGCTAAGTTCTAGGGTCGGATGAATATATAGCTATGGCCTATTGTTATTCTAATTGTGTGTTATGTGTTCCTTAAGCAATTACATGGCCGCATGTCCTTGGCATACTACACGACTGTGTACTCCTATCGATGCACTCATGTATGTTTGTTAAAGCTCTCATAGGAATTAAAACATGTGGATCATGCTTGTGTGTGTTGAACATAAGTTATACATAACATGAATTTCCAAGATATCAACTTAGATTCAAGAGAAACTTAGGATTTTATCCTACTCCTTAGATCACCAAGTTTCCTAAGTAAAGGATGTAGATTATGTTAGCCAATGACTTTGATCAATGATACATGAATTGAACTATGTCTTACCCTTGCTTGTGGAGTTCATGCTCATGTTGATCCTAGCGTGTGTCGCTCCTAGCTTATGATACGAGCACGTGGTGTAGTGTAGGGTTCAGGGTGTATAGGGCACCTTAATGATGATAAAGCTTATGGAATTATGTTGCTAAAGCTTATGTAATTATGTTGTTATCACCACAACCCTAAAAGAATACCCTAGGGCTAGTTTGGATCTAGGAACCCTAAGTCCGACAATACCAAGAACGAAATCCTGGAACAATAAAAATGAGTTAGCTTTAGAGTATAGGCCTAAATAATATATCAAAACATAAAAAGATAAGATTTAAGAGAAACTCATTTGTTTCAAACCTGATTGTGATCTATACTCGAAAATCAGTACCCGCGACTCGAAAATAGAAAAATATTATATAAGACTCTTTAGAACCGAAATTTAATAAGGAATTCAAAAATATAATTATAAAAATTTTTCGGTTTATAAAAAATACAATTATAGCCTTTTTTATCTTATTTCCATTATTACTAGTAATTTTATTTTCTAATCTACTTTATATTTTTAATCACACTATTTACTAGTACAATCGCCCATATCCTATACTTACATCCTTACAATCTATTCTTACAATCTTACATCATTTTCCTTACAAATTTACTTTTCCAATACATTTCATTACTTAAAATTATTTAGTAAATTTGAATTTTATTACACAAAATAAACTTACATCTCTCTCTCTCTTCCTAGCTAGAACCGATGCCCCCCTCCCTTGTCATCTCTCTCATTTTGTTTAATTTTTCTTCTTTATTTAATCATACAAAACCCTAATTCTTTTCCTATATAAACACTCTTATACCTTTTACTTTTCACTTTCCTTCTTTTCTCAAAAAAATCAAACTTTTGAAAAAGTTTTCTCTCCGTCTCCTCTCTTGTGTTGCCGTGAGCCCTCCCTCCACACACACACGCGTACACATTTTTTTCCTTCAAGTTTTCTAGCTCCACACACTAAATAGGTAATAGATCTTGACCCTATCATAATAAAACATGTAATGGCAAGATCATACATGCGTGGTTCCACTAAAATCCCTATGAGCTTTATGCTAGGGATGTGAAAACACTAAAGAATAATATTCTTGCCATCACTATGTTGTGGATCTCTATATTTAAGTTGTTTTACTATTATTTTGTTATATTATTGCTTTATGTTGTTCTTATGGATATTTTATACATATACTCTTTCATTAAACTTATCTACATAGTGTTTATGTTGCATTTGCATCCATGACATGAATAATATAGTAGATCTATTTGTTTTGAGCATATAAATGCCATAGATTTTTGTCTTATATACATAAAAGACTTGTAGTAGCATGATAACAATAAGAATATATTAAAAAGTTCAAGATCTATTTTAGTTTCAACAAAAATGATTTTTGAAAATTCGGATCTAAAAAGAACTCTATTTTAAAAACCTATTTTCCAACTCCAAAATGAGTATTTTATATGAAATATGAAGGGCTTATAAAATAGGTATCTTAAAGATATGATCTTGATGAGTTAAATCTAGTTTTACTAAGAGTTATATTCAAAATAGGAAATGTTTACAAAGTTGAGTTAGAACTATGCTCAACCCCAACAAAAACTTAAAATTCGTAATAAGGAAAGTTAATATGTAAACACCTATTTTCTAACCCCAAAGCAAGAGTTTTCTTAAAGAAATGGAAGCCTCAGGGAGTAGGTTTGGTTAAGACTTAATTTTAGAAAGATTAAATGAGTTTTACAAAATAAATAATCCCAAACACAAATTTCAAAATTCGGATCTAGAAATGATCCCTACTTAAACACCTATTTTCTAATGCCAAAATGAGGATTTTAATAAAAAAAATAGAAGCCTTAGGGAATAGATGTAATGACTTAATTTATATAAGAATAAATGGATTTTATCAAAGTATAATCCTAAAACAAAGGAAAGGTTTCAAATATGGATCAAACAATATTCTCATTCCTTAAAATTTTGTAAAATTCGTAACTAGACAAGTCCCTTATTTAAAAATCTATTTTCCAACCCCTAAATAAAGATTTTTATTAAGATAATTAAGGTATTAGGCATATAGGTCATCAAGGCTTTATCTTAGTAAAATTATGGATGATTTTCAAAGCGACAAAGCTAGTTTTTCTCAACCAAGTGTTCTTGAAGTTGTTGCAAAGCAAAAGTTTTTCAAAAATTCTTTTAAACCAAAAATCATTAATGATATACATATAGATATCCCATATCATGTCATTCATGATAATAACTTGTAGATATTGCATGCACATATAATATAGTTGGTAGAACAATACAAATTTCACAAAAACAACTTTGGAAATGTGATTTTTGGCTACTGATCAGATCTTATCCGAGCTTTCAAAGACCCAAAAGTTTTCAAAACTTAAGAATAACATTATAAATAGATAGATCTTTCAAAGTAGATAGAAATCGATAGCTTATTTGCAAGATTCCGAGTTAAAATGACTAAGTTATGGCCGTTTTAAATTGGAATTTCCATCTACCACGAAAATTACGAACTTAAGAGTTTTTATTTTATAAGTTAGAATTAGTTGCGGTTTGAAATACTTATTTGGATATTTCTTTCTTTTAGGTGACTTTTAATTGGAATAATTCTTGTCTCCGGATTACTACTACTAGAGATCGGTGTCCATGGCCGAGTAAGTTCACTTTCTTTAAATTATATGCTTATGATTGTACTTGTATTGTTAATGGCATTAGAATTAAGACAAGATAAAATTGGAATGCACATGTGAATTTTATTTAGTTGAATTGATAATAAGAATATCGAAATGGGAAGTGTTATGAATATTTGTATGATTTAGTATAGAATTGAAGTGTTTGAAATCTCTATAATCGCCTGTAATTCACTTAAATACTATGCCAAGACCATATAACTAAATTGTTCATGCATAACATATATGGAGTCGCATTACATTCATTATTATACATTTGTAGGAAAAAGGCATAATAGTTAGGCGATAGGTGAGCTTGAAAACTCGGTTATCAGCGCGGGGTCGCCTAAATTAAAATGGAAGTGGAGTAGACACTTGAATCAACTACATAATTAATGAGTGGGTAAGCACCTGAAACAACCACTTAATAAATGAGAGAAAAAATTTGAAATCTATAGTCGTATGGGCCTGAAACACCTAACCCCGAATAGAGGGCATAAATCCATTCAACATAAGGCTCCCGAAAAGTTTTATGTGTTGTATGGTAATGTGCTTGTGCATTTCATATGATTGTTTGATATAACTTGCTTGCCTCATTATTGGATTGAGTATTTAATTTTGGAAGTGAAGCTCATTAAGCTAGCATAGCTTTTACCCCCATAGCTTCTTTTTCATGCAGTTCCCATACCGATGGTTACGTCCCCGTCAAATCAGGTAATGCGAAGTTAGGAGTTCCCCATAGAAGTTTATGA
Source organism: Combretum micranthum (assembly GCA_024138025.1). Taxonomy (NCBI): domain Eukaryota; kingdom Viridiplantae; phylum Streptophyta; class Magnoliopsida; order Myrtales; family Combretaceae; genus Combretum; species Combretum micranthum. The sequence continues at coordinate 25,533 of JAMXBD010003369.1, read as the reverse complement.
TCAGCTTTGTATAGACTTCTATAGGAAACCTTAAACGTTCGGGTTGTTATTAAAAACTAATAGCTGGTCTAATTATTGTTTGCAGGGGGAATGCCCTTTAATATTTTGTAAATGATCCTGATATATCTGTGTTTTATATTTTTATGCTTATTTTATTAAATTAAACTATCAATCTCCAATTGCATATGTATTCTATTGTCGTAAGAGAATGCCTTGCATCTAATACAAGACTTTTGAATAACTATGGTAGTGATTCTTAAGTCTCATTTAGCATGCGATGGACTGTTACGTGTAGAATACCCTTTAGGGTGTGACAGGGCCATATTGATATTCCTTATATTTATAGAGCTTTAAGGTTTATGATGTGCTTATTGTTGTGCATGGTTCAAGCAAGTGCCCAAGGGAAAACTTATCCTATTGTCCAGGAGTTCTAACCGCACATGGGATGTTTTGTGCTTGAGAAATCTTCTTTAGCATTTCCACGCATGATGTTTAGCTCAAGGGTAGTCTTGTCCTCAAAGTTGAATGGTGCGCTACTTAGCCTAGGTGCTCATGATGAGATGCGGCCTCATTAATGATCAAGAAGTCCACTTGCTATTTCTAGTCATGGCTACCATGGGATTAGAAGACAAGCTTGATAAGCCATGGTGTGAACACTCCTTTGCATGATAAGGTGATGTGATGTTATTGTGGCTCATTCATCTTCCTTTAAGCTTATGGTTATGGGATTGTGTGATGGAAGTGTTTCTTTAATATTTTCTCCATATGAACTCACGCACATCCATGACAGGCTAGCGTCCAAAGGATAGGCTAGGGCTCATGATATTGTTCTTCTAGAAATGCTAGATGATAATGCATTTGAAACTTCATGTGACACATGGTCGTAATCTCCCTCCTTTTTGTGTCTCTATAAGGCTTCTTGTGATGACATATGGCTTCTTAGGATGTTGAAAAATGGTCGCTTCTTGCCTTGACACTTAGCGCTCTCTAAGCTTGACAAGTGGCGCTCTAAGCATCAACCATGTGGCGCTCAAGTAGCACTCCAAATGTGACACTAGGGGTGCTCTATGTGGCACTCCTTAGCTTAGATGCATGGCTCCTACTAAAACATATCATGTTTCTAACTTGTAGAATTCCTCTAGACTAGGTTAATTGAGGTGCTTGAGAGGAGCTTAAGTTATCTAGATTATGGGTTAGTGCGATTCTTAGATGATGCGTTTCTAAACATGCAATATAGGTTAGAGCTTTCGGTGATTTCGTGACATTCATTCACAAGAGAAACCCTAGCTTGATGCTAAAAAAAATTAGAAACTTCAAAGCACGAAATCTTATCTTTGGTATCTTTAGATAACAGAAAGAACCTCATTGTGCTCCTAAATACATAACATTGTTCTCAAATAAAAAGTTAAATTTGTGAGGTTTACACTATGACGAGCTTCTACATAAAAAGTTTATGCCAATATTACATCTCACATTGAATTGTATGATAGGCAGCCCTAATAAAAGACCCAAAATAGAAGAATTGGTTGAAATGGTAGAGAACATTTCGAGTGAGATTGAATTACTTGTGCTCTTTTAATGAAACTTGTTTGATGAACTAAATTTATTATATTTGATAAAGTTTAGATCCAAACTTTCTAATATAAAAGAATATGTTTTAAATTTTGTTTAATTTTATATTTATTAGCTGATACTCTTCCACTTATGAGTTAAGACTTTTGATTAAAACTTGTCAAGTAGATTACTTAATTTAGAATGATGAATCCACAAGAATCAAAATTTGAGACCTTCCTACAATATCATGATATTATATGATATAGATTCATTGAAGATATTAAGTTTCTCCCTGCATCATAAATTGACCATGTAGGTATAAAAGAGCTAAGTTAGCTCACAAAATACTAGGGTTTTATCATGTGGATGAATGGACTTGATTGTCCTAATCAAACTTGAATCCTAATTAAAATTGCTATTGAACTTAATTGATCTTTTAATATAATTCGAACTAAAATTTTCCTGACTAAATTTTAATTTTGATTAAGCAACTAAAAATATGGTACGATTTAAGAGGCAGATTTCAAACTAGCTTTTATATCTTGTAGACCTTAAAAAATGGGAAAAATGCAAAAACACCTCCTAAACTTTAGGTAACATGGATTACCGCCAAACTTCAAAAGTGTGGTTTTTGACCCCTATAACTTAAAAATTTTACAAATAAGTCCACTTTATTATAATCCTATTGTCCAAACAAAATCGTACAATTTTCATAAAATAAGTACATTTTGAATAGTGAATTTACTACCGAAGGTACAAAATGGACTTATTTGCAAATTATTTATAGTTATGAGGGTCAAAAACTATACTTTTGAGGTTTACGGGTCGATTGTGCACCATCTTAAAGTTTAGTGTGTTTTTGCATTTTCCCTAAAAAATTATTTAACAAATGGTATAAAAATCTTGTCATTAGACAAATCAAATGACTTGTCGCCTAATTATGATCTAACCTTTCTAAAAAGACATGAACCAAACATAAGACAAAAGGTAATGTTGTGTCGTACTCTTTGAATTTTCAACTTTTTTTGGAAGTTCTGACTTTAATCTCATTAGTCATTTCGATTAATGTTCCTTTCATACAATTATATCAAATAAAAATCTGAAAAAATCAAAATCAAAATTAAAATTAACTATAATTGGACTCTAAAGTTTAAAATTTATAAATATAATCAAAGTAATTAATCCAAATCAATAAAACTTCACGTGATTTAATCTTTGAATTTAAGATTTGAACTTTTAGGGTAAATTAAAGGTAAATTTGCAAAATATCATCACATATAGCTATCCTCTTCAGAAAATCTGCTTAGAATATCATTAGCTAGTGTTGTAGAATCTCGAACGGCACCAACAATTTAAAATTATAAGAGGGCCTTTTATATAATTAATGAATATCATGATTAAACTGTTAATGGAGCTCTAGTTTATGTTAGAATTTTTGCCAAAATGTTGTATTAGAAATTTGTAAAAACATAGCCAAGTTCTTCTACTGTACAATTGTTAACTTAATGGTTTCCATGGAAATATGACCATTTGGATTACAACCATTGGTATCTGATGAAAAACATATATTACTCTAACAAAATCGAATATCTATGGGATGGGGCTCTAATGCTAAAGCTGCTCTATGGATTTTTCCCCTTCATAGAAAGCATAGCAGGTTACATGTTTTTTAGACCAAATTGGAATTGAATGTGACGAAAGTGATGCTACATTCTGGATTTATTGAATAAGAAGAAACCCAAGATAATGTGAAAATGACTCAATTAACATTCTCTTATTTTCAATATATATATATAAGTCTTTGTAACTAAACTTCTAACTAACTATAAGTCTAACCAATTAAGAAAAGACATGTGGATAATAAATAATAAGCTGAATATAGCTGTGAACTAAGATAATAAGTATAAGCTCTAAATCCTCATATCCCACCCCACCCCTCCCCCCTCCTTCTTAAGTTAGAGTATCTCGAAGTGAGAACTTGTGACAAAAATGGAAATTTGAAGTAGAGATTTTGAGAGTAAGTTAGTAGCTTCATTAACAGAGGATATGTGCTAAACAAGAAAAAAAGCAGAACGGATATGGTCATGAACAAAATGCATGTCAACATCAATGTGTTTTGTGCACCCATGTAAATAGAGATTTGAAGCAATCAAGATTATAGATTGATTATCACAAGCGAGTGTGAAAGGAAGTTATAATAAAATACCAAAACTCTCAACAAATACAGTTAAAGTAACTCATTAGTAGTAAAAGCTAGGCTCTGATATTCAACCTCAGTGCTTAAAGTTGAAATGGTTGGTTGCTTTTTGGCTTTCAATGAAACTAAAGAAACACCAAGCAAGATACATTACCCAAATATAGATTTTCGATCAACATGAATTGATGCCCATTTCGCATCAAAAATCCCTTCAACACCAACTCATTATGTGAAGAGTAGAAAAGCCCAAGAGACATGGTACCCTTAAGATATTACAGTAAATGAATAATGCCAGAAGATGAGCACATGTGCCATAAACAAATTGACTAAGATAATGAACATTAAAACTCAAATCTGGCCGGTAGCATAACATAAAGCAAACGACCAATGAGCTACTGATAAAAAGTAGGATCAACTAACAATTCACCAGAAGTGTTGTCTAGTTTTAAACCACTTAGAAGAGGTGTTTAGCATAACAAGTAGCAATTAGACTAGCACTCATGAGTATATCAATAATGAACTTGTGCTAATGGATTAAAAGACCATCACTATTCCTGCAAAACTCAAAATCAAGAAAGAAATAGACAAGACAAAGATCTTTTATACCGCATTGAACATCCAATGCATGCTTTAAATAAGAATAGTAGTAACATTAGTACTGGTGATGATCATATCATCAACGTACAAGAGTATGATGACACAGTCAGCATCAGTATGTTGAATGGAAAGAGAATGATAATGAGGTGACTGATGAAAACCTTGTCAAAGCAAAAAATTGGAAAGCTAAAATAAGCTTACTTTAAGTCATATAAAGATCTTTTCAAACGACACATTTCATTTGCCTTAGCTTTATTATACCCTTCTAGCGGAATTTTGAAAATTTCTTCATCTAAATAATCATGTAAGAATGCATTGTTTATGTATATTTTGTGAAGTAGTTAGTTACAAGAAGCAACAATAGCAAGAACCAAACAAACACTACTAATCTTTGCTAGAGGAAAAAGGTTTCAGTGTAATCTTCATCTTCAACTTGAGTGAAATCTTTGGCAACTAGCTTAGCCTTGAATCTTTCAACACTGCCATCCGACCTATACTTTACTTTATAGACCCATTTACATCCAATTGCATTTTCCTTGAGGCAAAGTTGTAAGCTCCCAAGTGTCATTCAATTCAAGAGCATCTAGCTGTTATGCATAATATCCACCCACTCTATTTATTTACATGCTTCAAAGTAACAATTAGGCTCTCTAATAGCTAAAACATTAGCTAAAAATGCAACATAATCTGAAGGGTATTTATCAAAGCAATGTGAATCAAATAAAGGGCAAAGAAGAGATGAATTTTCATGTACAAGTGTGGGAGTATCAATAGTGGTATAATGTGATGAATGTGTGAAATCTTGAAGCCTATGAGGTGTTTTCGTATTTTATTAGATTAGCTTAGAGTACAAAAATAATTTACTAATGTTTGAGTAGCTCGGATGACACATTTGGATGAGTACACAATCAGACAAACATTTCACAATATCATCATAAGGAAAAGTGTTTAAAGGTACATGATCCTTCGAAAGATCAAAATGATAAAGGAATGGATTCTTTGAAAGGAAACAAATTTCAATGAAAATAACATCACAACTTATGAACAAATGCTTTTGAGAAATATCGTAGACCTTGTACCCTTTACATCCTTACTCATATCTAAGAAATATACATTTAGCACTACGAGAATCAAATTTGTCAGTGTTAGGTAAGTGTTTTCTCACATAACATAAGAACCTAAAAACTCTCAAAATGGTCATAAGAAGGTGGTTTCCTAAATATCTTTTCACATGGTGATTTCCACTCAAGAATTGAAGTTGATAAGATGTTAATGATGTATGTGTTAGCAAGGAGACACTCTTCCTAAAACTCTATGTGGTAGCAAGGAGGCACTCTCCCAAAACTCCTATGGAAAATTAGCATTATGAGGAAGCTCTTGACACTTTCTCTAGATGTCAATGTTTATTCTCAACTCTACCATTTTGTTGAGGAGTATAGGGTGTAGTGTCTTGATGTATAATTCCTAAGGATTGAAACAAGGCTTTACAAGCAAGAGACACAAACTCTCCTCCATTATCTATTCGTATGAACTTACGACACACAACAAAGTGATTGTGGAGAAATTTAAAGTAATGTTGTAAGGTAGAACATACTTGAGACTTATTTATGATATAAAAGAAAAGTCCAAGTGGATATTTTAAATCATCAGCAATAGTAAGAAAATATCTAGCTCTAGTCAAAGAAGCAACATGATATGAACCCCAATCATCAGCATGTATCAAATGAAAAGGAATGGAAGTGATGTTATCACTTCTAAAGAAAGATACATAATGGACTTTTACCTCTTGACAAGTACCACAAATAAGACCATCACTTGATAAGTGTTTAAAACCATTTAAGTGTTGAGTTTTAGAGATAGATGCATGTCCTAATCGAGCATGTAAAAGACTTACTCGATCTTTATTACAAGAAGACATATTACAAGCAGAAACTCTCTCAACACCAACAAAGATGCATAAACCATGTGTGACTAAAGCAGAAGCCATAATTTTGTTAGATAGTCTTGAAAATTGTAACCAAGAGAAGTAAATTCAGCTTTAATTTTCTTATCTGATGCAAGTTTAAAAAAAGACAAGAGGTTATGAGATAAAACAAGTACATAAAACACATTGTGTAGCACAAGTGCGAGTGCAATGAAGATAGATCCAACTCTGTCAACAACTAATGTTCTCTCATCAAGCATTTGAACATGTATGGTTTTATCTAATGTGTGTATGTCATATAAGACGTTCAAATATGGCATCATATGGTCAGTTGCATTGGTATTAATGATTTACAGAGCCATCTTATTATTTGAAACATCTAAAAGACTTGAGCAAGTAAAAGTACCTGCATATAGAAGCATAGTAACCATTGTAGCTCTATGCTTAGATTTATTTGAGTCTTCCTTCATCATATTCTTATTAACACCCCAAGCTAGATTGTTTGCTTTAGAAACAGCATATGAATTCAAATCAAGAGATGTATCTTGCATCAAATTTGATTTAGAAGTCGTCATAATAGAATTGACTTGTTTCCTTTTATTAGTTCTTTTTCCCTTAAACCATTCCTGATGTCCAATAAGTTGGAAATAATTTTCCATTGTGCGACCTTCTCCTTCACATATTTGCACACAAATATTTTCCTTTTGCGCTTATTAGTAAGGTTTCTAATGTTCCCTATCTTGGAAACATGAAGAGTCGACATTTCACCATTAGAACCTAAGTTTCCAATCACTAATCTTTGTTTTTCAACCTGTTGTACCAAATATAATGCCCAATTGACACTTGGAAGAGGTTCCATTGTCAAGATTCGATTACGTACTCCTTCATATGCCTCATTTCAACCCATGAGGAACTGAATAAGCCTCACCTGAGACTCAAAATCCTATATCTTTTCTTTTATCTTACAAGTACATTGATCCAAATATCCACATGAACAAACTAGATAAGCACATAATGCACTTAGCTCATCCCAACATTTCTTTAACCTATTGTAATATGCACCTGCTAGCTAATTCTCCTATGTAAATTATTTATCTCATGCTCAATTTGAAAAATCACAAGTCCACTCGCAACACCATAGTGTTCGACAATCTCCTTTTAGAGTTCTTGTACTAAATACACATAAAGAAAATTTTGAGCAATTTCTTTGGACATAGAATTCAATATCCAATAGGTCATCATATGATCACATGTAAGCCCCTAGATTTTTCGATATTAGCAAACCCTAAGAACCGGAAGTTGAACGAAACCTAAAATTAACCTAGTTCTATGATTAGTCTAGTGAATCTAGATCCGGCAATCCCGTGTTCTTAAACCCTAGAAAACGAAATTGAGATAATTGTGGAAAACGGTTCGTAATAACATAGGGAAGCCTAAAAATATCAGATTGAATTTTTCTAGTGTCCTTCGGATCCGATCGGGATCAGTTTTCGAAAACGTGCCCCGGAGCACCGGATAGTAAAAATATTCCGACAACACCAATAGTCGTAAAAATATAAGGTTTTCAAAAATATCAGTTTTAGAATTTTTCGGTATCTAAAAATAACAGATATAGGCCTTTTACGCGTATTTTCTTTACTACCGGTATTTTAATTGTCTAGTCTACTATTCATAGTACTTTTCTACTATTCATTACTATTCACCTATCTCTACTTTTTCTTACACCTATTCTTACACTCTACCATACCTATATACAATTTACCTTCCCCATACAACTTTAATCACATCACACTTTACACATTACTTCTTTTTATTACAAAACAACAAAATTAATCAATTTTTCTCTTCTCCCTAAGCTCTTGCCGTCCACTCTCTCTCTCCTCTTCCTCTCAAATTGTTTTCTTTTCCAATTTATTTTATTACATCTAATTTCCACTCCAAAAATCTATAAATACCCCCTTCCTCTTCCATTCTTTCACACAACAAAAATTCATACTAAAACTCTCTCAAAATCACTCCACAAAATTCCTCTCCCAACATCTCTCTCAAGTCTCTCTTTTCTTTAGGAAATCCATTCCCACATAATACTACAACCCATTCTTTTCTTCTTCAACCAACACATAAACTTTAGGTAAAAGTTTTTCATATTCTCTCATCATGTTCATATAACTTAACATGAGTTTAGTGTATGTTTCTTAGGCTCATTGAGTTAAAGAAGCAACAATTTATTCATGTTTTGTTTTTGTTCATGTTTTTATTTTCTTTATGTTACTATTATGTTGATATTGTTATTATTTGTATTATCTATCTATATATATATGTATATGTTTATTTAGAGCATATAAGCTCACTTGTTATTTATTTACTTTCAAGTATTGCAATTTATTTAATTTCAAGTTGTTCTTAAGACTAGTCTTTCTAGTCTTAGACTTGTCCATATCAAGTCAAAACAATTTTATTTCCTTGCTTTTCTTTTCTTTTAAGGACTAGTCTATTCTTAGTCCCGGGATTCCTTGATGAAGCTAAGGTTCCCAATACTTGACTTTACCTTTATGCTCTTATTTATTTTAATTATGTTGTTTTTATATTTTTCATGGTTACATATTCTCATTCATGCATGAATATGTTGTTATTGTCTCAATCATAATAGAATGAGCTTTCTTAAAATAAGAATAAGAACTCTTTTTAAAAATAAATTTTGTCACATAAGAAGTTATTTTCCTTAAAGGTTTGAAATTATTTAAGCAAATATTCTTCTAAAGTTAGATAAGCTAGCTCAAGTTTTAGTAATAATATATGGTTTTCACCAAGAAATACATAAAGTAAAGTTATAAAATCTCTTTTCAAAGAAATAAGAAAGTTTCTTTAGACCTAAACAAAGGATTTCTTAAATTCAATTGTCAAAGTTTTCCAACACTAAAGTCTAAGATAAGTTTTTCCAAAATTTACTTATATGATGATTTTTTCAAAAGTGGATATAACTGTGAAATAGTTAGAAAAACTATATGTTTCCAAACCACTAGAAATAAATTTATGAAAATCTTGAAAGATTAAAATTACTTTTGAAGATTAATAACTAAGAAATGGAGTTAAAAAGGAAGAAATACTCCTTTATAATAATTTTCAAAGTAAAACTAACTCCTTTTCAAGACTTAAGCTTATCTCACTTTCAAGACATGAGTCTTACAAAACCATTGTTGAGACAACACCAAATTCATGCATATAGTTTGAGTTTATACATATATATACATAAATTCAAGGGATTTTTCAACCATACAATATATCTATATTTTTGTACAAAAGCCCTTGAGTGAAGTAATGTTTGAAAACTCTAGTTTTGAAGTTTAGAAAATTCGTATCAAATCTGTACGCTACTATTCCGAGACCCAAATAACTTCTTTTGATAAAATAACCTTAGAAATAGATAGATCTTTTCGAGTAGGTAGAAATCGGTATATAATATGCGGAATTCCGAGTTAAAATGAGCAAGTTATGGCCATTTTAATTGGAATTTCCATTCCATACGATTTTACAAATTCTTTAAGATAGAAGTATAGATCTTGAATAGATCTTGGATGAAATACTCATGGGTATTTCTTTTGTTTAGGTGTCGAGGATCACGACCTTGTCTTCCCCGAGGATTACTTCGACTCCTAGAGCGCTATGGACGAGTGAGTTTCCTTTACGCTTATGTATTCGCGCATGTGCTTGTAGAATAGAGCACTAGATGTAGGAAAAGAAAAATTGATATGCATGTGGGATATTATGGGAATTATGTATGTGATTCATTGTGTGCGACAATGAACGATAAGTATATCGGAACCTGATTTGTGATTGATATAAGTGTTTCCATGTATGTATTGTTATGTGTGCAAATATTGTTTGATCGCTTTAAATGATTTAATGCCATATTGAAATCCCATATAATAAATTACTCATGCATATCACTTAGAATATCATTTCGAAGTTTTGCTACTACTCCTCAGCGTGGGACCGGAAAGGTAAGCTGCCTAGCTACATCTTGAGGGTTAGGACGTACGGGGAATACGGCCTCAAGGTGTAGCCGAGCCGGATCGATCGCTTTGGGCATGGAAGGCCCGGGGACTAGTAGTACGGTTCGTTGGAACCCCAAGACGCGCGCAAATTTGAGGAGGTTGTTCGGGACCCAGTTCAAAGCATTCCCTAACCACCGATGGAGGGGTAAATCCATCAAACATACGAAACCGGATAGTCGTATGTATTGTTTGATCATATGGTTGTTGCATTCATATGCTTGATTAATAAACTTGTTTGATTGTTCTTATGAGTACTATTGCGTAAGGAATATCTCACTAAGCTAGTCATGCTTATACTCCTATAGACTTTTGATATTGCAGGATTATTTTGCACCCGAGACCACCTTGATTTCCCGGGTAGAATCCTTATTTTGAGAAGCTTTTGGAGGAACTATTTTTAAGTTGTAGAGTAGATTTCTTCTAAAATCTTCTAGCTTTAGTTATGTTATATTAGAACCATGTTATTTTGAATTATCGGGGGAATGCCCCTTAGGAGTTGTAAGACTTTTATTTCAATGATATATATTACGTGTTATTTTGCATGTTCTGCTGCCAATGTCTTAAAATGCATTACTCCACCGGTCTCCCTTCGTTGTGAATGTACGCCTTGTACCGATATGGAAGCTTTCGAGTGACTGAGGGAGTCATTCTTAAGTTTTAATATTGCGTACGGCGGGCTGTCACGTTTAGGGTACCCGCTGGGGCGTGACATCACATCTCATCCATTTTACATGCTCAAATTAATTCTCCTTCAGTTTAGGTATCAAACCATCTATAAAACTTATTTTGAGTTTTGCACCTAAGGCCATTCATTACAAGAAAACTAGCCTTTAGAGATAGAAATTCAGTGATGGAAAATGAGTAAAACAAGTTATATTTCTGCAAATAGAATCAGCAACGATGGTTTTTCAATGGAAATGAACGTTTAGAGATAGAATTGTTGTCTCTAAAGCTCAAATTTTTTATAGTGATTCTTATAGCATGACACTAAGGTAAAAAATTTCTTCCATAAAAAATTAGGTTTTCTATACTCATACCAGGATTGTCGAATCTTGATATGTACAAAGGATCAAACATCACCTGTTCATGTGTATTCATATCTATCATGCAACAGAAGAAAACAAAAATCTAGCCAAATATTATAAAGAAAAAATTAATGTAAACAGGGATTGTGGAATCAAGAATCAGAACTTAGAATGAAGCTTTGATACCATGTGACGAAAGTGATGCTGTGTTCAGGACTTATCAAAGAAGAAGAAACCTAAGACAATGCGAAAATGATTCACTTGAAATTTTGTTATTTTCAAAGATATATAGATATATATATAGATATATAAGTCTTACTAACTTTACTTCTAACTAACTCTAAGGCTGACCAGCGAAAAGAAGATGTGTGGACAATAAATAATAAGTTAAATACAACTGTGAACTAAGATAATAAGTATAAGCTCTAAATTCTCATAGAAATTATATACATAAATTAAATAAAGGACTTACATATAGTAATTATTTGTAGAAGAGAAACTTGCATTGAGTTGTGTGAGAACTAACATAGACCTAAAATAGAACAATTGGTTAAGAAGTAGAGAAATTTAAGTGAGATCATCGATTTATCTCCCCTTTTAGAATAAAAATTATGTAACAAATTATATTTCTTGAATTTAATAATTTGAGGTCATTTTATTTTTATTGATTAGACTATTGATATGTATATGAAATGGGATTTCGTTGAAGATAATTAAGCTTTTGCCTAGAATTTGATTTAAAAAATGTGAAATGTTTTTTATATGTAATATAATTTCAATCTAAATTCATAATTTATTAGTAAAATAAAGCTATAGAATCGTATGGGTTTGTGCCACCATGGAAGTTGAATACTATTTGAGGGATAAGCATATGGTAACACATAAGTAAAAATAATATATACATAATATTATTTATAATATAATTATATATACGAAAAGTGTACATACAAATATATCCCACTTTGATGTTAGGTGACCTATATAGCAAAATTAGTAATGATTTATAAGCTATATCCATGCCTTTCCAAGTAATTTTAAGTTTATATGCAAACTATACTAAAATATGGAATATTGAATTGACACATTACCTATCGTTATATATTCTAAGCAGTAGAACCTTTTGTCAAACCATTTTGCTATGTTCATTTTTGTTTCTTTTTTCATTGTCTTGTTAATATATTGTGCATCTCTTTCCTTCATTAGTCTCACTTAAAATTGCCAAAATATTATGGACTATCTTGTATTAGATGCACATTCAACAATATGATAGCAGTGTATAGTAATACCACTTATCTTTCTATAGAAATTTAAGAAAAAAAAAAATAGTCCATATTACTTGATTGGAAGTAAGGCCAAGCCAGATTTTTGAAGGCTTATAGTCAACTCATTTAACAAATCAACAAGCTCAAGCTGTTAGCTTTTAACGAACCTGAAATATATAGACTCAAACTCGAACTTATTTGGCTAAATAAGGTTGAGCTTAGATTGTTTACATTAATAATTATATATAATTATATTTGTAATATTATACTAATACATAATTATATTTATAATATTATATTAATATATTAATTACAAATAATTTTATATAATAAAATAGTATTTTAGATTGAAGATGTCTCTGTGGAATTAGGTGTTAGTACCCCCTCTTTTCTCTGTTCTCTATATTATTATGTGATGCTTGTAGCTGCGTTGACTTTTATTTGTAATGGGGTGATAGCTTGTGTAATGAACAACATGCACAGCACATCTAATATGACCTTCTCTTTTGGGAATAAAACTAATTTGTGCCAGTTGGACGGGAAACAAACCAAGATCCAAAAATCCACTAAATGAACCCTTGGTAATGGGAATTTGGGACACAAGAAGGCTTAGACTCAATTTCAGCCTAAATTGCATTTTGGAATAAAATCCATATAAGTTAATGGTTAGGTTAAATAAAATTGGAACCAAGGAGGAGATGAACTCTCTAATAGCTTAGAGGAATGAGATAAGAGGGAAATTTAGGATCAAGTTGCACTTGGAACTTCAAAATTTTTTTTAAACATGCGAATGGGCCTTTTAAGCCATCGTATCTTCTTTCTGTTGTGATTTATGCATTTTCACATGTCATTGATCTTAAATCACTCCAATTAATGACTAAGATAAATTTAACGCAAAACTTTGAATTCAAATCATTAAATTAGGTTCCAGATTGGAATAAAAAAGAGGTACACTTCAAATGTAAAATTGAGCTTATCAATGGTGATTTAGACTCTTATTGCAAATCTAACTTCATCATTACAAATAACAGGGTTTGAAAATCAGTAACAAGAATTGAAATTACTTGAATTGAAGAAAATTCAAATTTCCTATTTCTAAAAAGCCTACAAAATGCTCTAATTTCATTCTAAACATTCTGTACCCATGCACAAATTCGAATATCCAATAAGGTTTATTTAGGGTTCATAATATTTCACAAAATATATTGTAAAACTAGTTTGACGAAACATATGTTTTTTAAACCACCACCACCACACCACCACAAAATGACACAAAATTAAACCATTCTATTGCAGTGTTCTATACATCCATTAAAAATGGTTTGATGCCTCTTTGAGCACTAACGACCACCAAGAGAAGTCAACCAAGCAAAACCTGTAACACAAATGATGTCGACCCTGATTCCACTTGAACACAATATAAACTTGGATACCCATGCCAAACTCATTAGATTAAATCTTTTCCTCTTTATTTTTCCTTCTCAAAATACAAAAGGTAAATGTTCTTTGTTGCAAGTGGCATTATCTAAGTGGTTTTGCATGCATATTGATTTGGCATAAACTAAAGTAGTTAACAGAATTCTTGTGCTTTGCTCCGAGCTACTATGGGCAAGAACTTAAGAGATTTAGGATTTGTGCCTTCCTATTGTGGAATTTACCTATAGTAAGACTATACATATTTCTACTGGCAAGACACCATTTGAGGTTGTGTATGGATACAATATCATTCACTTAATATGTTGTCACGCCCCAAGGATACCCTAGTAAGAAGTAGACAAGTCTCACTTGAGTACTATCACTAGATTACCTTCAGAGAATGACATGTTTTCAAACAACAGGATCTTTTAGTTGCTTGATAAGAAATGATAAATACATGTAAGAAATAAATTGGCAAATAACTACTATTAATCATAAACATTACAGAACTATTAAAACAAGTGGCCTTCTGTAGTTCACAACTGATGCATTAGCACTAACTAATCTATTCTAAGAAAACATAACCATAAATTCCCAAGTAACCATAGACTTCCAGCTCCTAAGCTCTTATCGGAGCCATGTTCCTGGAAGTGACTAACCAGGGTCGAAGAGTAAACCTGAAAAGACTGTTGGAGTATGAGCGAAACCACGGCTCAGTGAATAACTAGACATATTATACATCACACAAGTCATTAGCAAATCATATGTAATACAAGCACTCAATGCACAGATACAAGCTTGGATGATCTAGAATCCAAACAGGGAAAAAGATTTATGCCCTCTTTTTCAGGGTTGAAGAACAATTATCTCATGACCCACCTGCCCAATAGAGACTAAGTTTACAGGAAAATCAACGATTTCTCGTTTTAGGGTTATCACTTTAAATATAATAAATTTAACTGACCATTCCTGTGTCCACTTTAGAAACTCTCTAAGTATTAATAATTTCAAAGTGATACTACGGGTGGCGTTCTTCATTACCACTTAGTTCCCGTAGAACCAATGGAACAAAGAAAACCTTGGAAGAACTAATACTTTAGAAAAACCAAGCGTTGACAGAGAACCGAAATATTAATACGTAGCAGGCTGTCACCCATCTTTATATGCAATAATGCAATACGTGCAATACATGACTAGATTACTTTATTAAGTCAATAGTTCTTATTCAATTTCATGGTGATCATACATTACACACAAACATCATCATATTACTTCACAATATCAAATCATTGTATTATCACTTTTGTAATGATAGATTAACAATCATACAATCAAATCACAACATACCAATAAAACATTCATTTGATTGTCTTTGTATTATATGTTCAACTATTTACAAGCACAAACAGTACAATATGACTGAATTACTCACCTGCTCATACTGACTTAATCGTAATAATCGGCTGAAAAATCTTCTAGGGTATCAAAGTCACCTATTAAGATGAATAAAGTATTCATCAAGATAATATAAATTATATATATAAATTTCTATATGTGGCTAGTGTCCTAAACTTAATATTTATCAAGTTTTGTAGTGACTAATACTTATTTTATGTTATTCTATACTGAACTCAATATAGAAAATCATATTTATTTATTATTACTTAGTGTCGTCGTGTTTCTCCTAATTTATCTCATATAATTATTTTGTTTTTTAGAAGTCACATTATTTGTAAATTTAGCTTATTTCAGTTTCCATTCTTACCTATTTTTATCTATTTAGAACAAATATTTGATCATTTATAACTTTTATTAACACTTAATATTTTTCTCTAATTTTAGGGTTTTAGGAATTATCAAATATTAATCAAAATATTCTAAGTATTTGTATTTACTTATCTACTTAATAAATTATATATTATCATATATATATAATATTCTTATCAAACAAGCTTTCGTACAAGAAAATATAGGTGTACGCCGGCTCCAACGCCGCCGGCTTTGAAGCCCAGGTGCCGATGTTTATTTGTTTTGCATATAAATTCATATCGGTTGCACCGGCTTTGAAAGTTGTCAGCTTTCAACATACGCCGGATCCTACGCTGCCGGTTTAGAATCCCAGATGCCCAGCCTTCGTTCATTTTTATGTGAAAATAATTTTTACGTAGCTTCTGTTCAGTGTAAGCCGTCTCTACACCACCGGCCTATCCTTATAAGCCGCCGGCGTTGAACGCCTACACTGTCTGCTTATGGACAATGTTAGCACTGTTTATCATCTTCCTCGATGATCCAATTCATATTTCTTAAATTTTCCACGTTAAAAACATTCCTAAACCATTCCTAAGTGTTTCTATATCTTATATATAGACATAAAACAACTCTTAACACTTCTACAAATATATATTCTTAGATTTCGATCTTAATAGAATATAACTAGGGTTTCGGATTTTTACCTTGGTTGAGCCGATCCGATGGAATTCGAAGCTTGTTTTTGTGTTGATTATGTTTCTATGATTATTAGAAGTCGGTTCTAATCCTTAGATTTAAAAGAAAACCATTCGAATTGCACCAACTCACCTTTGAACTCGTTTCAAATGTCTTTCGTACCAGTTTTTCTTCGATTCGAACTTGGATGATTTGAGCAGTTTAAAGTTTGTTCTTAGGTTGTTTTGGCTGCTAATTAGGAGTAGTTTTGTTCTGGAAAGTTTGAGAAAAAGTTAAGGTTGTTTGTTTGTTCATTAAGGGACTTAATCATATATATATAGAAGAAGGAAGAGAGAAGCTTGCGGCTATGTTTTCCTCCGAATTTGCTTCGAATTTTCTCCTCATTTGTCTCTGTTTGATCAGTTGTTTTCATAGTCATTAATGAGGAGCTCACTTGGCAATATTTGATTGGTTATAAGGTTGATTTTGTTGACTCTTTGGGTGCATTATTGATCAAATTTCGGCTCTCTCTTTCTCATGCAATCCAAGCAGCCACTTGCAGCCGAAAACCTCTCCAAATATATATATATATATATATATATATTAGTTAATTTATTAACTTGGTTTTAGGGTAATTTACTAAGTTATACGGGTATAATTTAGCTAATATTTGAGAGTTTTTGTACAAAAATATGTTTATAGGACTCTACAAAATACTTAGATTATCAAACAATAAAATTTTAAGTTTTATATTTACATGATTAATTATTTGTAGAATTTTATCTCCCACGATTAATGTTTTCTGAAATCATTAGGTCAGTTTTTGTTTTAGGCTCCAATAGCTTAAGAAAACCATAATTAGAACAATAGTGTGATTCAATTATTTATTTGAAGTTTAGATCTTGAGTTATACATCAGTTTATGTTTTCATTGTGTATTTATAATCCTAACGGTTTATCTTTAGGTTATCGTTTTCTATCTATAAGCGTAGTTAACTAATTACTTAATATCGCACTTGATATAAAGGCTAATCTATATATATATCTTTAGTTTTTGATACCTATCATGAAATCTTATTAGTAGCGTTGAATACTATCTAGTAATCTTGAATTTAGGGTTTAGATCTAAACATAGGCTCATTACTACTCATTGTTCTAGTCTCAAATTATTGTTGAGTTCAAAAGCAATCATTTAATCTCTATATTTATATTTTTCTATTTAAATCTGTTTGTATAACAAGTTTCAGTTTTGAATTTTAGATTTTCTTTTAATCATATCTTGAATTATTCATTCAAGATACGAAATCTCGTTTTTTGATATCAATTAGGGTGAAAGAAGTTCTTTATTCGATTTCTAAATCCTTATCTAACCAAATTCAATGCACTGATCTATCCTTAGGTTTTTATTAGGATCTGAGTCTATTAACTAGTTCATACATTCTACTTTAGAGTCGTATATAAATGTGGAAAATTTTAGGGGTTTACATTCTCCCCCCCTTAAAATAAGCTTTGTCCTCAAAGCTTGAGCACGTACCTGAATTCTCAAACAAATGTGGATGGTTTTTCTTGATCTCCTCTTCCAATTCCCATGTAATCTCTTCTGTTTGGAGATCCCACAATACTTTGACATAGTGAATTTCTTTATTCCTGAGAATTTGTACTTTCCGGTCCAATATTCCAACTGGATGCTTTTCTTAAGTTAAATTCTCCTTCAAATCGATTGGTTCCAACTCAACTATCTTATCTGGATCCGGTACATATTTTCTTAGAACTGATACATGGAAAACATTATGTATACCAGACAAATTTGATGGCAATGCAAGACGGTATGCCAGATTCCCAACTCGTTCCAACATCTCAAATGGTCCAATATATCTAGGACTTAACTTGCCTTTTGTTTGTCTACCATGAAGACTTTTGATTGGATTTATCTTTAAGTATACATGTTCTTCTTCATTAAATTCCAATTCTCTTCTCTTCAAGTCTGCCCAACTCTTTTGTCTGTCTTGCACTGCTTTCCTTCTTTGCTTTATTATTGAAACTTTCTCAATTGTTTCCTAAACCAATTCAGGTCCAACCAATACTTTCTCCAAGTTATCCCAGAATAATGGTGACCAGCAATTTCTACCATATAAAGCTTCATAAGGCGGCATCCCTATGCTTGAATGGTAACTGTTATTGTATGCAAATTCCATTAGTGGTAAATGTTGGTCCCAATTTCCTTTGAACTCCATAATACATGCTCTTAACATATCCTCCAGTGTCTGAATGGTCCTTTCTGTTTGTCCATCAGTATGAGGATGATAAGCTGTGCTACATTTCAATTGGGTTCCCAAAGCTTTTTGTAATCCTTGCCAAAATCTGGAAACAAACCATGGATCTCGATCTGATACTATACTAACAAGCACAATATGCAATCTCACAATCTCTTTCAAATATATTCGTGCCAATTTTTCTAATGAATATGTCATATTAATTGGCAAGAAATGAGCTGATTTCGTGAGTCTATCTACAATAACCCAAACAGCATCATGACCTGTATTTGTCTTAGGTAATGAGCGCACAAAATCCATGGAAATTTGATCCCATTTCCATTCGGGAATTTGCAATGGTTTCAATAATCCACCTAGTCTTTGGTGTTCAGCTTTTATTCTTTGACACACATCACATTTAGCAACAAATTCTGCAATATCCTTTTTTATTCCATTCCACCAATATGCACTTTTTAGTTCTTGGTATGTCTTTATTTCTCCTGGGTGTATAGAATATCCAAAATAATGTGCTTCATGCATTAATTCCTTCCTTAAGTTTTTATCATGTGGCATACATAATCTTTTATTCATTCTTAACACCTCTTCTTCATCCACATGAAAACCCTTGTATTTTCCTTGGGATATTCCTTGTTTAATTTCTTGGATTTCAATATCCTCTTTCTAAGCTTCCTTAATCCCTTGAAGTAAAGTAGGTTCCAAAATTAGGTTTCCCAATTCATCTTCCCAACCTTGCATTGAAAATTCCAAGTTTAATCTCTCAAATTCCTTGATGAGTTCTTTCTGTTCCGTTAATATTGAGGCTACTTCTCCATAACTCTTTCGGCTCAATGCATCAGCCACGGCATTCACTTTGCCAGGATGGTAGTTAATGGTAAGATTATAATCTCTAATCAATTCCAACCATCGTCTTTGTCTCATGTTCAACTCTTTTTGTGTAAATCTATACTTCAAACTTTTGTGATCCATATATATCTCACATTTCTGTCCATACAAGTAGTGACGCCAGATTTTGAGTGCAAAAACAATAGCTGCTAATTCCAAATCATGAGTGGGGTAATTCATCTCATTCGATCACTCAAGCAAGAGCTAAAGGATTACAGAGTTTGACTCAAAGAATTCTGTTGAATCAGCCTCTAGAAGATGAAGATCACTTCTTACATAGTTATAGGATGTATCATCCCAATGTTCATAGATCAATTTGCAAGAAGTTAAGAGGAGAACAAGAAGGACTTGAGATCCCCCTATCAATTACGACCATAACACTGGTCGTTATTCATGGCAAAGGAGATCCCTCGGTGACCACAGCTGTAACCTAGGTCGTATTGAAGCATGCGCAAGGCAGAGGAGAACATGAGCAACATCACGCTCGTGACCAAAGGCGTAATCAACAATAATGGCCTTAATGAAGCCATAGCCCTGTCGGGAATTTCGCTCAAAGAAGATCACGGCTAGGCCTACGGTCGTGACAGTACCCGTTATCATAGTACGGGCATGACAAGCTTGAATCAACATTTGCAAATTTTGTACTAAGGAGATCACGACCTAGACTATGCCCTTTATGATGCCCGTAAAACTAAATAAGGCCGTTTTGTGTGCTTCCTCAACAAAGAAGATGTTGATCAAAGAAGATCACGGCCTATCATACGGTCATAATGGAGGGGGTGACAGCTGTTCTGTCTTTTGCACGAATTTTCTTTATTTACAAGTTTACCCTTTTGCTTTATTTACATCTTTGCCATTATGTATAGGTATGTATATTTACCCTATGTTTAGAAAACCTGGCTCATGGAAAACATATTATAACTCTTTTGTATTTGTCTCTCTATTTGGATGCAAATCAACTGGTTCTTATCAATCTTCTTTAGATTGTGGTGAACAACGACTTTACCTTTCTTGTGCATTATATCAAGAGAGTGAGAGTGTAGTTTAGGCTATTTTCGTGTGTAATATCCATTAATAGTGTTGTCCGTATCCCCAAACACCTTGTCCCTTCTTTGCTTCCACTTCTTTTACCAACTATCCTAATGAGCTTGTGGTTTCTTCTGCTAACATGTTTTTTTGTTCTTAGGTAATTTTTTGCTAACATGTTAATAGTTCAAGAATCTATCTCTTCTTCTAAGGCTTCAAAATAATATATATATGTATATATATATATGGATTGATGTTATGCAAACTGAGCTCATGACTTTGAAAAATAGTAATATGTGTGAATTAACTACACTTCCAAATGGGAAGAAACCAATAGGATCTAAATGTGTGTATAAAGTAAAATGTAGGCCGGATGGTAGTGTTTAATGTTGTAAAGCTCCTTTGGTAGCTAAAGGATATAGTCTAGTTGAAGGTATTAATTTTCACAAAATTTTTTCACCAATTGCAAAGCTTGGTACTATTAGAATAGTTTTGGTGTTGCAATTACTTCTAATTGACTTTTACATCAAATTGATGTCAATAATACCTTTTTGCATGGTTATCTTGATGAGGATATTTACATGTAACCTCCATAATATTCTAAGGCAGGTGTTGGTCAAGTATGTGAGCTTGGGCAGTCTCTTTATGGCTTGAAGCAAGCCTCTACCAATGGAATTTAGAAATTTCTAAATTTCATTTTTCCAAAGGATTTGTTCAATCCAAGAGTGACTATTCACTTTTTACCAAGCAGGCCTTTAAGGATTTTATTGTTGCTCTTTTATATGTTGATGACTTGTTGCTAATGGGAACATCTGAGACTTTGATTGCCTCTCTCAAGTCTAATATGGACAATGCTATTATGATGAAGAGTCTGGATCATGCTCGGTTCTTTTTAGGATTGGAGCTATGTCACACTTCAGCTGGTCTTATGATTATTCAACATAAGTATATTTTGGACATTTTGGTTGATTTAGGGTTATCTGGTGCCAAGCATTATAAATGTCCTCTACTTAACAAGCTTCAACTTAACAAGTTTGATGGAGTGCCTTTGTCTTCGCCCATTATTTACCATCAATTTGTGGGTCATTTGCTCTATTTGTCTCTTACAAGACCTGATATCAGTTTTCCAATTCATGTATTGTCTCAGCTTTTATCTTATCTTCGATAGCCTCATTTGGATGCTTTGTTTCAGGGGCTTAAATATATTGAAGGGACTTCTTCCCTTGGTTTGTTTTATTCATCAGACAATTCTTTGAACCTCTCGGGTTATTTCGATGTTGATTCGGGTACTAGTACCTTAGATAGAAAGTCTTTGAGTAGATACTGCATTCTTTTTGGTAATGCTTTGATTCCACGAAAGATCAAGAAGCAATCCATTATGTCTACTTCCACAACTAAGATTGAATATAGAAGCATGGCTTCTTCAACCAAGGAGATTATATGAGTTTCTTATATTCTTTGTGGTCTTGGTGTTCATGTTGATTTACCTATTTCTCTTTTGTTGTGATAACAGATTTGCTTAATTTTTATTGTATTTTTTTTTTTTAACTTAGATTTGCTTAGTTGATAGCAACTAATCCGTGCATGCATGGGTATACTAACCATACAGATATTGATATTCTTTTCGTTGGAAATCATATACAATCTAGCTTTTTTCACACAGTTCATGTCTCCTCCGAGCGACAGCTAGCGAACGTCATGACGAAGTCTCCTTCTAAGCTCAATTACGTTTTACGTTGTTCAAGTTAGGTATTGTGTCTTGTGTTTACTAGTTACATACTTATACACTTGTCACTTTACTATTGGAGGGGTTATACTTCTTTTGTATAGTTTAGACTTGCTTAGTATAGCTTAGGTAAATTGACTATAAATAGTCTTTCTTCTATTGTACATAACAACTTTACCAATTTCAGTTTGATAACAGTTTACTTTCTTTCCTTGTTGCATATATATGAAGCTGGATCACTCTTTCTAGTTCTTCGTTTATAGATCTTCATTTGCCACAAATCTCCATGAAGTATTTAATCATATAGTTTTCAACCAAATTTAATTGAATGAATTTTTATCATATAAATATAATATTATTATACACTTTAACCCGTGCACATCTCCTTAACATAATGCTTAATCTATTCATATAAGATTTCATTTAATTAATAATTGAAAGCTATTTGATTAGATACTTTATGGAGATGTATCGACCGGTTTGGAGATTCTCCTGTTCTGGTTGGATTATAAGACAATGGTCTACTATAAGAGTAACTTTTATAGTACTTTACAAAACAATAATAGGAAATTAATGCTATGTAACTGAGTGCATATTCTTTAAAAAAAAACAACTAATTTATTTATATAAGTTTGTGTGTAAAATGTCAAACACAATTGTAAACGTTGATCTCCTGAAGAGATGGATTGGATTAGATTAGATCCATTCTTTCTTTCCAAAAGAAAAGAAAAGCTTACGTCTAAATATTGGTAACACAACAAATTAATGTTGACCATAAGATCATCACAACAACATCAGCGAACCGCAAAAGTCGTATGCAACATATGTTTTGACATGGCAATTATGATATTGCATTGAGCAAAATTGGGACTGTGATATTAATATATCATTTTTATTTTAGTTGTAATGAAATAAACCTGTTTCATCTCTTTTGAAAAATAAATACCCATATCGACTGGACTGCAAATTTCAAACTAAAATGTCTAGCCATTTCTTGATTCTTTTTTCTTTTCTACGTCACTTTGTAGATTTGTGACTATATATTATACGTACAATTTGCTCATTTAATAGTTCAAAAACAAGAGGCAACAACTGACTTCATTATAATTTATGGTTGTAAAGAAAGGGGCATCAGGAGCAATAACTGAAGTGTTACATAATATGTATCCTCTCTTATTATTATTCTGTAAAAAGACTTCAGTGAGACCCCAAAAGCGGTAAAAAAACAGTGGTACCTTTCGTATAATCCTGACAAAAAGCCCGATCAAAGTGCTAGTAATGGTTAGTTAAAAGCAGCTAAGACACATCAGAGACTGAAGAGAGAGAGCCCCGGCTAAGACGACTGAGAGTGAGCGGTCCTATAATAATAATAGTCACTCTCATTCTTACCTTTCCTGTCGTCATAAACACAAGTTTTGAGTCAGAAAACCTGAACATCTCAAAGGTAAATGCCAAAGCATGAACAGTACTTCTACCTGTGACATTTTTACTGTACACAACGTAATGTCTGTTCTGGTGGAGGATGATGGTGTGGTCCTTGACTTGACTAAGAAATAACATTAATCAGTCAATACAATACTTTTTTAGATTAACGTGATGATCATGAGTTAATAATTAGGCTTTTTTACTTCTTCTTTTTTTAAGGATTTTTAAAAGAATATTTGACCTCAAAATTAATATCCAGTGGCAGAATGATTTAACTTCGTATTGATATAACAAATTCAAAATACAAGTACTAAACGTGGAGGGACCATGAAATCGAGTGAAGAAACTCTCTATGCAACCAAGGAGAAAGCTGATACCCTACACTGAAACAAGAAAAGAGCCCTCATCACAAACAGTAATGAGGACCCATATGATGAAACAGATGAGGCCATTCGCCACACAGCTAATAACTCTCCAATTTAAACCACAAACCTATAAGGAGTCTCTTTACACTAATGCCCCGAGAGCCTATGCGAGCATGCTTTGAAATACAGGAAGAACTCCCCGATAAATGGACTTGGATGAAAACATGAAGGAGGAGAAGGAATTTGATCAACAATAGGCCCATGAAAACCAACCGAGACTTAAAGTAATCTCGTTCGCAAAATCTGAGTTAGATAATAATCAAGCCTGGCGGAAGAATGCTTTCTTCATAAAATTAATGAATATGAACCTAGGGTTCAAAGCTATGAAAACTAAGCAGAGGAACATGTGGAAAGCGCTCAAGATGTATAAAATCATCAATGCAGGCCATGGTCACTACCTAGTCAATTTTAAAGATTTTGTTGACTCCAACTAGGTAATTTAGCATGAATCCTGGTTCATAAACGGGAACTATTTAGCTATAAAAATAATGGGAGCCAGATTTCTAACCCTTAGCAAACAGATTCAAATCAGCTGCAGTTTGGATCAGAATACAAGCTCTGTCCCTGGAGTACTGCTCTTCAGTTACAACTAAGAAAACAAGGCAATCTTTAGGTCATGTCCTAAAATACGATGCCTACACATCAATAGTAGATTGTAGGAGATTTGCACATATCTGCATCCAACTTAACCTGAATGAACCACTAATCCATTCAATATCTATCAAAGGAAAGATTTATCGAGTCCAATATGAAGGCTTAAACTAAGTATGCCAAGAATGTGGATGTGTAGCACACTCGGAAATTTATGACAAAAATGAGACAAGCTAGGAAGATAATCCCCCAAACACAAACAAAGGGAAGGAACAAAAGAAGACTTTTGTAAAAGCGATCACCCCACCGACACAAAGCAAGCAAAATAGCCGAAAAGTAATCGGATGTTTGAAACAACTAGAAAGACAAATAGAGAACCTCGGCAGGAAAGTCCATATCGAGAATGGATACTTGTTAGTCGAAAAAAGAAAACAAGTGGAATAAGACGGAAAAATATTGGGGAGGGAAGAATATTTAGCATGACAAGACAAGAAGCAAAGGAGGAAATCTTGAAAGAAGGAGAAATCCTAACACGTTAGCTATAGGTCGAGCAAAGGTACCTTAAACAGTTCCGCACAGTTTGACGAAGCGCCTACTAGTGATGGGGCCCAGTACAGCCCGATGAGTCAACCATGCTATCCATTTGAACCCTCAACCTACCTCGTCTCACCTTACTTTTGGAAACTTGAACCTCCTCCCCTTTTCCAATGCAACCCCTGACCTGAAGAACAC